>JAJOOS010013784.1:0-33630 GCA_029582725.1 Solanum chiquidenum
CAATCACAAATCTTAATCCTTGAACCCATAATTCAATTCAAGGATCAGTTAAGAGCCTAGTCAAGATCAGTTAAGAGTCAAAGTCAAAGAAGTTAAGAATCAAGTCTAGAAGTTAAGAAGCAAGTCAAACCAAAGTTTCTTAAAGTCTTCAAGAGTCTTTATTAAACGTTTTAACTTCGTTTTAAGGCTCAAGTTTCAAGTAAAGTAAAGAGTTGAGTTCATTTCTCAAAAGTTATTAGGGAACTAAGTATTCCCAAAGAAGTTTAAAAGAAATATTTTCACATTTAAACAAGGTTGGAAACTGAGATTTCCAAAGGACCTTCGGGCTAGTTTTTCAGAAAAGAGTAATCGCTTTCTAAATGAAGCAAGAAGGGAAACTTTGATTTCCAAGATAGCCTTTGAGCTAAGTTTTAAGCACTAATCTCAAATCACAGAGGAAATATGTTTTAAAAACATAAGAGTCAGTACATTTTTTTTGGGAGTACTATTGAGCACCGAATTGGGGGAGCGTTCAAAGAACCCACAGCCCCCATAGAACCATGTAGCCATCATGGGTAGAAGAGATTCATACTTTTTGGATGAATCCTTTCCAAATTAGACTAGTGGATCCATTAGGCAGTTCAGGTTCTATACTTTTGGCCGGGTATAGAATGTTGTGGTAGCGTTAGGTCGATCGTTGTATCATCACTATAGCTCTTATGTGATGGTTGTCGGTTAGAGAAACTCTCACAGCAGTTATTGTTTTTTTATATACATCAGTTCATTTGTATTTCTACATACATCTCAGATTTATTGTATCTTTGCATACATACAGAGTTATAACATGTTTTTAAACAACTTTTCTTTATATTGCACTTGTTTTAAATTTCTCTATATTGAAATGAGTAAGTCAGGTTGAGTTGAGTTAAGCCAGGTAAGTTCTTCAGTTTCGTTTTGATCTCTACTCTGGCCTATGTTGTTTAGCATTCCAACTCGCATACTCGTACATTCAATGTACTGATGCCAGTTGTCCTGCATCGTCTTATGATGCAGATTCAGGTAACCAAGATCAGCACCCAGCGCCTCGTTGATCCAGTTGAGCAATTCAGAGTCAGTGGTGAGCCTCCTTGCATTCCGGAGGACTCTTTTATTCGCTTTCTAGTTTAGTTCATTAGGATGTTGTGGGGTTTGTCCCAACATCCATCTTAGTTGTTTTAGAGGCTTCATAGACAGATAGACAGTTAGACAGTTAGTAGTTCAGTAGTCTTTACATTATTCATTCAGATGTTGTTTAAAGACTAGGTTGCCATTTTTTCTAAGATGTTATTTCTTTAAGTTATTGCTTAAACTTATTATGCTGAGTAATTCTTCCGCTGAGTTCAGAAAGCTAGGCTAAGGGTTCGCTTGGGACCAGCAATGGTCTTCGAATGTCGGCCACGCCCAGGGTGTAGGCTTGGGGTGTGACACCTAGATCATCAACGTACAGTACGTTTGAAGTGTAAACGTAGTAAGGTAGTTCTTGATAAGGAACGATTGCTAATTCGAGGCTTGTTTGAGCTGGTGAGGCCATTTTTCCCGAGTTGGAGCAGGGTTTGGGAATGGGTTTTTCTGTGAAAGAGGGTTGAAGAGGATGAAAAGATTTCTGCCTTATTAATCTATGGGAAGGAAGTGGGAGAGTTTTCTTGGGGAGGGGACCTGATTTGATGTTTTGGCGGCCTTTTTGATAGACTAGGCATAATTACCTGTTTGGCACGTGGGAAAGGAATAGGTATGTGTGGTTCTTCCCCTCTTTTTTTCTTTCATTTTTTTAATTATTTTTTTTTTGAAGTGGTGAAGCAATAGTTAGTGTACATACCTGGAAAATATTTCCTTGGTGTGCATGTTTGTTTTTGCTCCCAATACTCCTTTCTTTTCTGAATAATTGTAAATCACATTTTATAGTTTATGACTTTTTTTTTATACTTTCAGTGTAATATGGTGATTAAGATCTTAGTTGTGAGTACTTTCTTTTTGAGATGATTAATTGATCTTCATTATCCCTAGTTCCAACCTGTTCCTTTCAAAGTGTTCCCTGGCTAAAGCCTTAGTAAAGATGTGAGCAATTTGTTGCTCAGTAGAACATAAATTCATGGAAATTTGACCCTTTTCCACGTTGTCCCTTAGAAAGTGATGACGTATATCTATATGATTTGTTCTCTTATGTTGGAGAGAATTCTTTGCAATGTTGATTGCACTTGTATTGTCACAAAAATTTGGGACACATGCAATACTAAGACCAAAATCACTGAGTTGTTGTTTGATCCATAGTAATTGAGCACAGCACGATGTTGCTACATATTTAGCTTCTGCGGTGGATAATGCAATCGAGTTTTGTTTCTTTGATCCCCAAGAGACTAAACATGAACCTAGAAAGTGAGCCATACTTGTGGTACTTTTTCTATCTTTTAGATAACCGGCATAATCCGCATCAACGTATCCTACTAGTTCAAAATTACTTCCTTTTGGGTACCATAATCCTAAATCAGTAGTTCCTTTTAAGTATCTAAGAATTCTTTTAACAGCTTGGAGATGAGATTCTTTGGGATTGGTTTGAAATCGAGTACATAATCTAACGATGAACACAAAATCAGGCATGCTGGCGGTAAGATATAAGAGTGACCTAATCATGCCTCTATACAGTTTTTGTTCCATGATAGAACCTATTCCTTTGAGGTCTAATTTGGTAGATGTAGCTATTGGAGTATCAATTTGTTTAGCATCTTCCATTTTGAATCTTTTGAGTAGTTCCTTGACATACTTTTGATGATGAATGAAAGTACATGTATGTGTTTTCCTTATTTGAAGTCCTAGAAAGTAGTTTAATTCCCCAATCATGCTCATCTCAAACTCATTGCTCATAAGGTTGGCAAATTCATTAGTGAGAACTTTGTTTGTTGCTCCAAAGATGATGTCGTCAGCATACACATGTACAATCAGTAGGTCTTTTCCTTTGTTTCTGACAAAGAGTGTGTTATCAATTTTACCTCTTGAATAGTCATGGCTTATGAGAAACTTTGACAATCTATCATACCATGTCCTTGGAGCTTGTTTTAACCCATAAAGAGTCTTATCAAGTTTATAGACATAATCAGGATAGTCAGTGTTCTCAAAGCCAGGGGGTTGCTTGATAAATACTTCTTCCTTTAGTAACCCATTGAGGAATGCACTTTTTACATCCATCTGATTTAGGGTGAGCTCCATGTGAGATGAAAATGCTATGAGTAATTTGATTGCCTCCAACCCTTGCCACATGTGCGAATGTTTCATCATAATCTATCCGTTCTTCTTGATTGTACCCTTGGACTACTAGTCTAGCTTTGTTTCTTGTTATTGTACCATGCTCATCTAACTTGTTTCTAAACACCTACTTTGTACCAATTATAGTTCTGTTTAATAGTTTAGGCACCAGAAGCCAAACTTTACTCCTTTCAAACTGATTTAGTTCCTCTTCCATGGCTAAAATCCAATCTGCATCTTGGAGAGCTTCACTGATCTTCTTTGGTTCCATCATGGATAGGAATGCATTAAAGGCACAATGGTTTTTTATCCCTGATCGGGTGGTTATTTCGGAAGTGAGATCAGTAAGTATATTGTCCAATGGATGTGATCCTTGGTTTTTGTAATCTTTTAGAACCAAATTTGGTTGTCCTGTATCTTGACCATCATTCAAATCTATTTGGTTTTCATCAGGCACCTTTTCTGAGACATCATCTTTCTCTTGTGTTTCAACACTGTCTTCATTGACTATATTCGAGTAACCTGTTTCTTGTATCTGTTCCTGTACAGAGTCAGTGTATTCTTTTGATGGTACTTCATTTTCCTGCAAGTCTTGGTTAGACATAGTACTGCTTTCATCAAATATAACATGCACACTCTCTTCTACACACATTGTTATTTTGTTGAGTACTCTATAGGCTTTACTATGTGTAGAGTATCCCAAAAAGATTCCTTTGTCACTTCTAGCATCAAATTTGCCTAGCAGATTTTTTCCATTATTGTGAATAAAGCACTTACACCCAAACACTCTTAGATGTGAGACGTTGGGTTTTCTACCTTTTAGCAATTCATAGGGAGTTTTATCTAACACAGATCTGGACATGCATCTATTTATGGTGTAGCAAGCAGTATTTATGGCTTCTGCCCAGAATTGGTTGGTGATTTTGTTTGCAATCATCATGGTTCTAGCCATTTCTTGCAAGGTTCTGTTTTTCCTTTCAACCACACCATTTTGTTGAGGGATTCTAGGGGCAGAGAAATTATGGTCAACTCCATGGACATCACAATATTGGGCAAATTTTGAGTTTTTAAATTCAGTTCCATGATCAGATCTGATTGCCATTAATTGTTTATCAAATTTCTTTTGAAGCTTTCTTATAAATGAGCAGAATGCTTCAAACGCATCATCTTTTGATGCCAGGAATAGTGTCCAAGTAAACCTACCATTGATTTTTAAGATACCTTATCATGGTCAAAAAATGAAATTGAATAATGAACACGTAATAAACATGTATATCTGATATAAATATAATAAAATTTGAACAATATCATATTATAAAGTGGTGTTACATAAATTGAAACAAAGGAAGTAATCATTTTGCTCTTCCCTTTTGTTTCTCCAAATGTACTTATTAGGAAGAAAAATCACCTATCTACATCCACCTACAACACCACAGGCTGACCTTTTGGTATATTCAACATAATATATTGAGATAATGTAACATAATTATCTTAATAATGAATGTTTAGGTTTATTATTCAAATGAGGGGTGTAATTTTAACACCTTTGATAACAAGACCTGTTTTCCACTCCTTGTTTTCATCCAGATGAAACTGAATTTCCCCATGGGAATTAAATTGTGGATTGAAGAATTCCCCAGCTAAAATTTCAAATGATTTCTGAGAGCCTTTTTCTGCTAAATTGACTTTATTTTGTATAGCTTCATTCCATGTCTTTCCTGGTGGTATTAATACACTTCTAACTGGATTCTTACTCCATCCAGAAACATGTTTCGCTTTTCTGAATCGTAACACAAATTCAACTTTATATTTCATGTCTGGTGAAAGAAACTCCGTGTTAAAGCTCCCATAAACTGAAAGTAACTTCACTTCTCCCATCACTGCCATTTCAGCGCTCATGTCTCTGTAAAATGTATTTTTACGTACAATAATATAAGTCTATCAGAAACAGTCTCTACGTACCTTCACAAGTTAAGGTGTAGGGTAAGTCTACCTAGATTTTACCTCAAAGCCCACTTATACGATTATATTGAAATGTTGTTTAAGCGTAAATTTGAACATTATATATATATATAATAAATAAAAGAACTTAAGTGTAAAATTGATCAATAATGTAATGAAACAAGACAAGCTCGATGGTCACTTCAATAAAAGAGACATTTAGTAGTAATAAATTTTTCCTTAACAATAATATTTATTATCACAAAAATATTTAGCGATAATTGAGTTAATGTAATTATATTCAGAATCTATAAACTGTTTAGTAATATTAATATAAAATGCTTGTTATAAAGTTTCATATATATTATGGTAATGAATAAAGGAAAAGTACAATTTTTGAAAAAAGATTATGAAGCTGTAAAAAGAGAATATATACTGCACGCACTACATTATTCTTTTAGAAGATATGCATATGCATAAAGTTTTATACGTTTCTCATTTCGAAGCCTTTAATATTTTAATGAAAAGTTCTTCTTTTTTTTCAAATTAAAAGTTGAAGATGGAAATGATAATAATTACTTAAATTTATAGGAACCAAGGATTTGCAATTGAAAAATATTTTTAAAAAATAGGAATAGTGATCTAGGGCTTACTCTTTTGATCTCTGCCATGTCCACTTACGATGATCCATTTGGTCAATAATTGTGAGATTTTTTGCAAATAACATGAAACAATTTTTTCCTGTCTCTTTATCCACCCAATACTGCATTTATCCAAACTATATTAATTCCTCACCTCATATCAACCAATTATACACAAAACACTAACAGAAATTATAACTCCTTAGCTTGTCCTATCATTTTTATTTATACACAAAAATTAATAGAAATAATAACTCCTTAGCTTGTCTTATCATTTTTATTTGTTGTTTATTGATTTGACATATTCCAAAATTATGACTTTCTCAGTTTTCATTTAGTTGTCAGGTAAACTAAACATATATTTATTAATTTTGTAAAAATCAAGAGAGATTATTTATTTATTACCAACTTTGCCGACACATGAATAAAAATTAAAGAATTAATAAGAGATATATATAAGTCAATTAACACTTTAAGAAAATCTTATCATGACAACTAAATGAAAACTGGAGAATAATATATATGATATTAATTGTGCTTCAAAATCAAAATTTCATTACTACTTCCGTTCCATATGATATATATATATATATGATATTCTTAGCTTTTATATATAATCCAAAATACAATAAAAAAAATGTATTAGTTTATATATTTTCATAAATTTACCTATATTTAAATAAGTGGGTTTTACATATCACGTTAAATAGGTACTATTTAATCAAGATTGATTTAGTAAACACCTCTTACACCCTAAAAATACCATATATAATATGAATAAAAAAGAGTAATATTATTTAATGATAAAGGATAATATTTCAAAAAATGTATAATAAATTTGTGGTGTAAAAGTACCTTGGTTTTGCCATCTGAAAAGACTATTCCTTGATAGAGAATGTCATAAAGTTTGTCCTTGCAGTAAGTATGGACATCCATAGATGCATGTTTTAGTATTTCTGAACACTTGTGTGGAAGATCATTTGTATAACTAATTTGCACATTTGTATTGTTCTCAACACTTGCACTTTTAGTACAAAGATAATTGTTGCAACAAAGACTCTGACCCATTTTTCTCATAAATACTTAATTATAATTATGAAATTGGGTTTTAAAGAAGCTAGAAAGCATTTATTCTCTATGAAATTGGGCATATTTTTTCATTATTATATGAGCCATGTGTCATGTTGCTAATGTTGTCAATGCCCTTGTCTAAAAGTCTCTAGTGAAAGACAGAATTTTACATTAATAGAAGATTTATTCTTTAATTTAATCATTTGATGGCTTAATTGGACATATTATTCTTGTGTTTTCTTATTGGACTTTAGTCCTATGTAATCAGAGACAAATTATTGTTGTTATTATATTCTTTCTTCTTATTATTTAGAAATGACGTTTTCAAGGACGAACACTGCTATACTAGTTGTACCTAAGGCAGTGAAATTTGTATATTAGAGATGGGATGAATAAGGGTAATACAAGAATTTTCAAAATATTTATTGGGTAAAATGGTGGTATTTAACTATTGATAATATAGATATGTGTTTTTTTGGCTTAAATCTGCTTTTGCAACTATGTACGTGTCATTTTTATGATGCAATTGAATTCACCAACTCTAGCTTCTCTTTCTTTCATCAGTTTCATTATTTTCTAGCTTGGTCCATTTCAACAATTCATTGATTTTTTCGTTTAGTTTGTGTCACAGAATTTCGATTTTCTATACATTTTTTGTTGTAATTTATGTTATATATTTTGCTTAGGATCATCATGAACTTATTTTTGCATCACATTAATAAAATATATATACACATTAACATAGAATGTTAAAATCTTTATCGATATTAGTTAATTACCATTGAATCTAATATATATTAACTTAGGGACATTCACAAAAAAAATTAATTACAGCTAAAGATTATGTAGGGAACTCTTCACCTTTTGGGGTCAACTTTAATGGTACTCCAGTTTATTTGTTGTGTTTGGAAAATCTTATTATTGATTCTTTTTTTTCTTATGTACAAGGTCTTTAGTTACAGCGTAATGCTTAAATTTGACTTACGATTTAATGAAAAAACTTCTATATGTAGCACCCCAATTATATAAGTTATTTGTCCTTAATTATTTGGCCAATTTTTTTTTTAATGATCTCTTTTTACTTGTCTATTTTGACAAATCAAGAAAGGATAGTTTTTTTTTCCTATTATACCCTCAATTAATTACTTTGAAAAAGGTATAACTTCATGAAAATCTTAAATTTTTAATTCATCCTTATATAAGTAATGAAGGTAAAATAGTAAACTCACTATGTCAATCATTATTTTCTTAATAAGTGTGCACTTCATTAGGGACAGAGGAAGTACTAATTAAGTTGCTAAATTCTGTCTCTAGATATTTGAAGCCAATCAAGAATTCATCATCCAAATCCCTAACAAGAACCAAAGGCAAATGCATTTTCTCAATTTTTAAAATCATTTTGATTTTCAAGCTTTATGTTCTTCCCATTCAATTTTGTGGTTTATTTTCAGTTCCATCTCAGATGAAAAATAGACAATCCCAAGACAATATAGAAATTTACAAAGCTTTGGTAAGTTCTTTTTATAGCTTTTTAATATTCACATTCTGTTTGGTTTGAATAGTTTCATGATCAGTTGATTTGGTTATGTCAAAATCAACATGAATATTTGAAATTTGGAACCTTACCTTCGTACTCACATATGAAGGAGTACAAATGAGGTTAAAACAAAGAAATTGTTTAGATTTGCCTTTTAACATATATGGTTTAGTTAGATATATCATATATGCATAAGGAACAAGTAGAAAATGGTGGATCTAATCAAGATCACAAGTTTGAGTTCGAATTCTGGGAATTAATGTTAATTGTAGTATTCAATTAAATGAAATCATGGGTTGTTCCTATTAGAGAATATAACAAGGAGATTGCAAACAGTTGAGTTGGAACAGACTAATGGAACAAGTCAGTTGTGTGGTCACTGTTAGTTAGTTAACTTAGCAGTTAACTTGGCGTTAGATTTAACGTGATAGTTAGTTAGAAGGTTGTTAGCAGTAGAAGATATTTTCCATTGTAATTAGGTCGGTTAGTGTATATTAGAGAATTTAACAAGGAGATTGCAAACAGTTGAGTTGGAACAGACTAATGGAACAAGTCAGCTGTGTGGTCACTGTTAGTTAGTTAACTTGGCGTTAGATTTAACGTGAAAGTTAGTTAGAAGGTTGTTAGAAGTATAAGATATTTTCCATTGTAATTAGGTCGGTTAGTGTGGGTATATATAACATGTATTCATTAGCTTAAAGTAGTTCTGTAAGTTTTGATTGTATAGCTGTGTACAAAGTTTTATACTCTTTTGATATGAAATGAAGAGATCAGTTTTCCCAATAGTTCATCTCTAAATGTGTGATTATTGAGCAGTTTATACTTGGTATCAGAGCAATCACTATTTTAGATCCAGTTTTTTTTGTAGTTTCAAGTTGTAGAATCATGGCGAAGAAGATCGATCATGATCATCCTTTATATCTTTCTTCTTCCGACGTACCAGGAGTTGTGCAAAGTGGAATTCAGCTCGTCGGAATAGAGAACTATACCTTGTGGAGTCGTGCAATGAAATTGAATTTATTAACGAAGAACAAATTGGGGTTCATCTACGGTAGCATCCAGAGAGATGATTTCAAGGATGATATTGAAACAAAGCAATGGGATCGGTGTAATGCTATGGTCATTTCGTGGATCGTGAGCAATGTTAGCAAGGAGCTCGTAAGTGGAATCCTGTTTCATTCGAATGCGGCCTTGGTATGGTCCGATCTGAAGGAACGATTTGATAAGGTGAACATGTCCAGAGTTTTTCATCTTCACAAAGCCATCGTCACACTCACTCAAGGTACTTCCCCTATTTCTGTATATTACTCGAGATTAAAAGACCTATGGGATGAGTTTGAATCGATAGTGTCTTCTTCTTCCTGTGAATGTACAAAATCAAAGGAATATGTGGATAGTATGGGTAGGCACCAATTGCTGCAATTCCTCATGGGATTAAATGATAGTTATGGTCAGGCTAGAAGCCAGATCCTTATGATAAATCCACCACCTAGTGTGAATCAGTGCTATGTTATGATTGTGCAAGATGAGAGTCAAAGAGCAATGAGTGGTGATTGTTATGGAGGTGGGGAGAGCATTGATCCCACTGCTTTACTCACTAGTACATAGATCAGGTGGTTACACCTTTGGAGGACCAGGTTCCAGAGGTAGGGGAGGAAGAGGTCATGGACAGGTTCAACGACGTGGTCCTTATTGCGATCATTGTGATATGAAAGGACACACTAGGGAAGAATGTAACAAACTGAAACATTGCACTCATTATAATATGCAAGGTCACACCAAGGAAATTTGTTTTCAGTTGATTGATTATCCTCCATATTGGAAAGGGAAGAAAAGGATTAACATGGCACAGGCATCACATAGACCTCAAGACAAAGGCATGATAGATAATTTCTATCATACTCCACAGATGCAAGCATTGCAGAGGACTGGAGGTGCAAGTAGTGGAGATGGACCAGCTCCTCACTTTACATCAAATCAGTACAATCAAATATTGCAGATGCTGATTAAATCCAACATAAACGAGTCTAGTGCAAATATGGCAGGTATATTTGCAGGTACTTCCTCTTGTAATGATGCTGTTAAATATTGTTTCAATTGGATAGTAGATAGTGGGGCAACCAATCATATGGTTAGTTCTAAAACACTACTGAATCGTGGTTCAACAATGAATCTAGAAAAAGTTCAAATAGCTATAGGTGACTCAGCAACTATTACACACTCAGGAAGTTCTCAACTAACATGAAGTGAAGTTATTGATGATGTACTTTGTGTGCCAGAATTTAAATTCAATCTCTTATCAGTGTCTAAGTTGGCTAGGGAGTTGAATGAATTGTTTTATTTATCCCTGATTTCTTTATCCTTCGGGATCTCTTCACTGAGAAAGTGAAGGAGATTGGTAAAGAGGAAGACGGACTGTATCTGTTGAGGCCTCGAAATCCAATTCAAACACAATAAGGAGCAAGTTCGTTAGTAGCAGCAAAAGGATGTGAGAATGGTGTCACTTGGCATAAGAGATTAGGGCATGTGCCTATGAATGTGATTAAAAAAATTATTATGCTTAAGCTCAATAAGAGTCCAACTATGACTCATTGTGATGTATGTCCACTAGCTAAACAGATCAGATTGCCTTTTCAATCAAGCAGTAGTAGAAGTACTAGGTGTTTTGATTTGGTTAATTTGGATGTATGAGGACCTTATAAAGCAACTACATATAATAACATGAAGTTTTCCTTACATTGGTTGATGATCATTCGAGATGGACTTGGGTATTCTTATTACATCTTAAGTCATATGTTTTCACAGTGCTAAAATAGTTTATCCTGATGATTAGAACACAGTTTAATTTGCAAATTAAAATGGTTAGATCAAACAATGGAGGAGAGTTCTTTAACTCTCAATATGATGAGTTATTCAAGAGTCATGGGATTATACATCAGAGTTCATGTCCACACACTCCTCAGCAGAATGGTGTGGTAGAAAGGACGCACAAATGAAACAGCTAGAGCAATCAGGTTCCAGGGACACTTACCTATCAAGTTTTGGGGAGAGTGCATATTAGCAGCTTTGCACATCATAAATAGAATTCCTTTATATTTATTACATAATGTTTCTCCTTTTGAAGTAATGTTTGGGAAACAACCTGATTTATCTTACATGAGGATCATAGGATGTTTATGCCATGCCACTATTCCACATAAGGTAGACAAGTTTGATCCAAGGTCTACAAGATCTGTTTTGATGGGATATGGAACTACACAAAAAGGATATAGGTTGTATGATCATGAACATAAAACATTCTTTATCAGTAGGGATCTGATCTTTGTTGAAACAATTATTCCTTTTCAAACTCACCCCACAGATGTTTTATAGAATAGTGTTATCATGCCATCAAGCTTTATGGATGATGAACCACATATGGTGCTTAATTCTCAAATTGTAGAGAATAAGAGTGAAGTAGTTGCAATTGCACCAAATGTATCTGAGATTGACACATCACACCAGGTGGTTCATCCCGGAGACACACCAAATATACCTATTCCTAGAGACACACCACAACAGGTTCAAAGAAGATCAACTAGAACTAGCAAGGCTCCAATTTGGCAAAAGGATTTTGTGACCTCAAAGAAATCCAATCAATCCAATTGTCTTTACTCTATTGTAGATAGTGTTGATTACAGTTGTCTTTCAAAGTCATATCAATGTTGCATTGTCAATTCTTCAATGGAAACTGAACCAAGTACATACCACCAGGCTAAGAATGATGATAGATGGGTT
This sequence comes from Solanum chiquidenum, assembly GCA_029582725.1. NCBI lineage: Eukaryota > Viridiplantae > Streptophyta > Magnoliopsida > Solanales > Solanaceae > Solanum > Solanum chiquidenum. The sequence continues at coordinate 12,223 of JAJOOS010013784.1, forward strand.
CAAGCCATGAAGGAGGAGATCAAGTCCTTGGAAGAGAATAAGACTTGGAAACTAGTTGCATTGCCTCTTAGATAAAGGGCCATTAGATGTAAATGGGTGTATAAAATCAAGTACAAAGCTGATGGACAGATTGAAAGGTTTAAGGCCAGGTTGGTGGCCAAGGATTACAACCAGAAAGAGGGACTGGATTATCAGGAGACCTTTTCTCCTGTTGTTAAAATGGTCACAGTGAGGACAGTCCTATCTATTGTTGCATCAAAGGGTTGGAACATTCAACAAATGGATGTTTACAATGCTTTTTTGCATTTAGGGGTTTGGGTTTAGGGTGAGATCTGATGGAAGAGGTATACATGCAACTACCTCAAGGATTTCAACACAATAAGGAGGAAGAAGGTCTGGTCTGTAAATTAGTTAAGTCACATTATGGACTAAAGTAGGCCTCTAGATAGTGGAATGTTAAATTGATCAATGCTTTACTTGCAGCAGGTTTTCAACAAAGTCATCTTGACTATTCTCTTATGACTAAGAAAGTTGGTAATGATATTGTAGTGATACTCATCTATGTAGATGATTTACTTGTGACAGGAAGCAACAATCAGTTAATTGAAGAGGCAAAACAGGCCTTGAAGGCAAATTTTAAAATCAAAGACCTGAGAGATCTTAGATTTTTTCTAGGCATTGAATTTGCCAGAAGCTCTAAAGGTATATTGATGCACCAGAGGAAATATGCTTTAGAGTTGATTTTAGATTTAGGCCTAGGATGTTACAAACCCATGGCTACACCAGTAGAGTTGAATCAGAAACTGACCACACCTGAGCTTGATGAGTTGGTGAGAGATAATTCTGATTCACTTTTATTGGATGCTAGTGAGTATCAAAGATTGATTGGAAGGTTGTTGTATCTTACACTCACTAGGCCTGATATATCCTATGCAGTTCAAAATTTGAGCCAATTTATGCAGGCTCCTAAACTCTCACATATAAATGCTGCCATTAGAATAGTAAAGTATGTCAAGCAGTCACCGGGGAATGGAGTACTCTTGGCAGCAAAGTCACATGATTCTCTTCAGGGATATTGTGATGCAGACTGGGGGTCTTGTGTCAATACTAGGAAGTCAATTACTGGTTATCTGATCAAGTATGGAGATTCTCCAATCTCATGGAAATCCAAGAAACAGTCTACTATTTACAGAAGCTCAGCCTAGGCAGAGTATCATAGTCTTGCATCTATTGTAGCAGAGGTCACCTGGATCATAGGCTTGTTCAAAACATTGGACATCCCTTTGACCTTACCTGTTTCTTTGCATTATGACAGCAAGGCAGCCATCCAAATTGCAGCTAATTCGATATTTCATAAAAGAACGGAACACATCGATATTGATTGCCATTTTATTCGAGAGAAAGTTCTACATGGTCTAGTAAACATCCAGTACTTATGTTCCTCAGAGCAACTTGTTGATGTTCTCACCAAGGGTCTTGGCAGGCTTCAACATTCTCATATTGTATCCAAGCTAGGCATGAAGAACATCTTCATATCACCTAGCTTGAAGGGGGCTATTAGAGAATATAAAAAGGAGATTGCAAACCGTTGAGTTGGAACAGACTAATGGAACAAGTCAGTTGTGTGGTCACTATTAGTTAGTTAACTTGGCAATTAACTTGGCGTTAGATTTAATGTGAAAGTTAGTTAGAAGGTTGTTAGCAGTAGAAGATATTTTTCATTGTAATTAGGTCGGTTAGTGTGGGTATATATAACATGTATTCATTAGCTTAAAGTAGTTCTGTAAGTTTTGATTGTATAGCTGTGTACAAAGTTTTATACTCTTTTGTTATGAAATGAAGAGATCAGTTTTCCCAATAGTTCATCTCTGAATGTGTGATTATTGAGCAGTTTAACAGTTCCATTATTTGAAGTACCATACTGTAATTACTTTTAAGTGATCAATCATAACCCAAGTCAATCGGGAGAAAATAAATTAATTTCCTTAAGGGTGTTCCATATTTTTCCTTCTCCTATGTTTATAGACATTACTATGTTTTGATGTTGATGGTAAGATAAAATAACTTTGCTCTCTGATCACATAATAGGGCTAGCTTAATCTTGTTCTAAACGCAATGATAAAGTTACCCTCTTTATATACTACTCCCTCTGTCCCATTTTATATGTCACATTTTTACTTTGCACTTACATTAACTAGAAATGATGTAACTTTACCCCTCTACCCTTATTTAATTTTTTTGGTACTCAAGTTTCCAATCAATGAATATGAATTAATTTATTTTGATTAATTAATTTAACCAATGAACATGAATCATTTACTTAGCTTTTCTAAGTTGGTCAAATGTATATTTTCAAGGTTAATAACTCACAAGGGTAAAAAAGGAACAATATGGTAATTTATGCATTAATTTTATGAAATGACAAATATGATGGACCAACTATTTATAGAAAGGAATGACATATAAAATGGGACGGCGGAGGGAGTACTAACTACTAAGTACTGATTGAAGACGGAAATCAAATGCAAATTTTCTAGGAAAGACAAGTTAAGAACAACCAATTTTGAGCTATTGAGTTAAAAAAATTGTTGGAATAAAATGCAGTAACTAAGGCTTTGGATTGGTCGTTGGAAGGGCACAATTATGTGTTTTTGTGCACATTGAATAGAACGAACCTGTACTATATACTAATACATAGGAAAAATTTCAATTATAGAGCACCAAATTTACTCTTTCTATTACTGTCCATGACATGTTGGGCCCGTGGTGTGCACGGGCTTCACCCTCTAGTAACTTAACATGTGACAACAAGTTAGTATGTAATATTGTTATATATCTAGGTAAGTCCATATGCATAGATAAACTTACTGCCACGGAGGGAGGAAACAATTCATATGCAAGGATCAAAAGCTAATATTGGTGATCCTCAAGAAAAGATGAAGCAGCAGTGTCAGATGACCCAGTTGGCCCCTCTAATATAACTGGCCTAGGTGTAATGATTCGGTCGGTTATTTTTGGAAATTTTTGTAAATTTACCATTTTCCCCTTTCGATATCGATCCCGAGTTGTTTCTAATTGAGTTTTGAAAATTGGTTTCGAACTTGAGTAAAAAATTGTGATTTTTGTAAGATTTGAGTTTAAAAGGCAAATATTATTAAGAAAGTGGCTTTCGGTGTCTTTTGGAGTTTCGAGTGTCGAAATGGAATTCCATCAATCCCAAATTGTGGAATCTGGTATGTGTGAATTATCGATTTCAGATTCGGATTCCTTTTGAGGACTTGAGGTCCTAAGTTGGAATATTATAGAGATTTAGTCTTTGGGTTGACTTTGGTCAACATTTGGGGTTCAGATGCTTAGATCGAAATTCTGAGAGTTTCATTGGTTTCGGGGAATGACTTTAGGTCTAGACAAGGTCATGGTTTATTTTTGAGAGGTCTCGAGCTTGTTTCAGTCCTTTTAGGCATTGTGTTAGTTTCTTGTGGTTTTCACGGATGTCCGGTCAAGGAAACCTTAGATTCATGTTTTGAAAGTTTCATTGTGCTCAGAACGTCGAGTATAATTAAATTACTTATATGATTTGTGTATACGGAATTTCAAATGAATCTCGAGAGTCCTTTCGTTGATTTAAAAGTAAGCTGAATTTACTGATGCCCGAGTTCTGTGACCTCCGCTATTGTGATGCACCTTTCCGCTTTAGCTATCTTCACTTAAGCGAAGGTTGGATCGGTAAAGTGAAGGTCGGCCTTTCGAGGGGTTCTCTTAAGCGCATCAGACTGCGCTTAAGAAAATTTGCTTATATGATTTGTGTGTACGGGATTCTGAACAAATCCCGAGAGTCTTTTCGATAATTGAAAAGTTAGCTGAATTTTCTGATGCCTGAGTTCTGTAACTACGTTGTTGCAATGCGCCTTTCCGCTTTAGTGATCTTCGATTAAGCGAAGGCCGACCTTTCAAGGGGTTCGCTTAAGCGGACCAGGGCTCGCTTTAGCGATGGTTGCTTAAGCGGAGCCTGGTTCGCAAAAGCGAGATCCCCGATTTTTGCGGGGTTTGCTTAAGAAACATGGGGTTTTGACCTGCAAATTTTAGGGGTTTAGCCTCATTTTTCATTTTTCAGCTTGGTAAATCTTGAGTTAATATCTCAAAAGGTCACCCAATTTTGAGAATTTATCTAGAAAAGTCATTGAACTTTGTTTTGTATCATTAAAGTCACTACACTTAGACTTTTTTATCAATAAAATCACTCAATCAAATTTATCATTAAAAAATGTATTGGCAAGACAAAATAAATTTTCATTTTTATATCATGTAAATATAAATTTCACAATTAAATAAAATTAAAGAAATCTCATTAAGGACTTTTCACTCCCTCTCTCAAAACTTTTTAAAAAAAATCAATTAAAATGTATGTCCAAACACAATTTTAAATTTCAAAACTTATTTATCAATAATTTTATAAAATAGTTTTTTCAAGCTTGAACAAACCTATGTCAACGTTAGCAAACCATGGAATTACGAAGGAAAAGTATAGATCTTTATCAGTTATATTTAGCAAGAAATATGTAAATAGATTACACGCCAAAGAACTTATTAATTAATAAATCCTTACTTATTCTATTTTGACATTTGTTTATTGCTTTTCTTCCTGTTTTGGATTTAATTTGTTGTTTTGCTTAAATACTTATACTCATTTTTTATTTAGGAAGCAAACTAAATATTATGGTATTACAATAATACCAAAATATGTTTCAAGAAAAAATTATTCATTTATTTATTAAATGACGACATAAATTATACAATAATATCATAAAAAATATTTGTTTCAGTGATTAATTAGTTTGTTCGTACTTTTTTTAATAAGCTTTCTTTAATTTTATTTATTTGTGGGTCCGTGTTTATATGACATAAAAATAATAATTTATTTTGCTATGTCAATATTTTTTAATGATAAATTTGATTGAGTGATTTTATTGATAGAAATGTCTAAGTTTAGTGATTTTATTGATACAAAACAAAGTTCAATGACTTTGCTAGATAAATTCTTAAAGTTGAGTGATCTTTTGAGATAGTGACTCGTAAATCCTTGTAGGCGATTCTTGAAGAGATTTCTTGTGCTAAATCATTTGGGTAAGCTTTTGTGATCCCTAAACTTCATTTTCCTTTTATTATTTATGGATTTTAACATCAAAATTTGAGATATTGATTGACAATTTACAAAGTTTTTCAAGAACTCAAGTTCTTAACTAAAATGGAGATTGTGAATTGATTTTAAAGTCCTCTTTCGAAATGGTTTTGATCACCAATGGGTTCCAAATGCCTTGGGGTAATGATTTCAAGTGAAAATTTTCAAATTCAAACTTCATTTTCGAATTGGATTTTTATTGATTGACCCATTTTTTAAGTATATGAGTTGAGTTGTTGTTTTTAGAAATTTATTGTGAATACTTGATTAATATAGATTGTGTGACTTTGGACATTGGTCGGAAGGGGAAGACTCGAGTCTTGGAGTGACTAGTTGGTTAAATTAAGACAAGTGATCTCCTAAACCTTGTATTCTAATAGAATTCATGTATTTCCTTCATTGTGTGTGTGTTGGGAGTAATGGGAATGAGGTGAAGGGTTAATTGTCCACTTGATAAATCTTAATGAATAAAAAGGGATGAAATGAAAAGGCTATGTGTTGATCATAATGCTTGTGAATTGCCTTGTTATGACCCTTATTGATTGATTGATGAAATGTTTGATAGCATGAATGTGGACTTGAATTGATTGAATTGTTGTCTCTTCCTTATGGTGTGAACTTGCTTATGTGCATTGATTCCATCCCGAGACTCGAAACTCCAAAAGACACCGAAAACCATTTTTTTAACAACTTTAGCTTTTTGAATTCAAAAACTCTCATAATTCACAACTTTTTATTCAAAGCTCGAAATCATTTCAAAATCCAATTAGAAATGACTCGGAATCAATATAGAGAAGGGTAAAATGATAATTTTACAAAAAAATTCAAAAATGACCTTCCGACATTTATATTATGAACAAATTGGAGAAGATCAAAACCCAAATATTGTTATACATGTCTTCGAAAATATATACTGGAGATAGAAAAAAATGGAATATATAAATTTTGAGCCCAACAAAAAAACTATATTTCCTTAAATAATTTAATTTTGTTACAATTATTCAAAGGTGGAATCATTCATTCCTCCCAAGTTAGAAGGTTCGCTATTCTATACTATTATTTAAAATTGAAAGCAAATCACACTGACAATTACTTTAACTTTTTTCAAAAATGATGAATTTTAATTATTTTTTGAATAGAAGAGGATGAATTTTTTGAATATGTTTTGGTGTCTGAAAATTGAGGCAAAGCCTCTGACTTTATAGCAAATAAATTAATGAATTAACAAGTGCAAATGATCACTTGTTGATGAAGATGGTGTTTGTTCGACACAAATTGTTTGGTTTTGAATTTCAAATTCGAAAATTAGTATAATGATTTTGTGTACTAAGAAGAAAGAATGTACTGTATTTGTTAATCAATTTGATGAAAAAATAGAAAGAATATGAATGTAAAAAAGACAAACACCAATAGTCCTTCCTGGTGAAGTTGTGAGTTTTGACATAACTGATGGACAACATTCAAATATTGTTTTTCCTATTGAATACTCATCTATATTTGAAATTTACTATTATATATATGCATGACACTAATAATCATTACTATAAATATTTTGATATTTTATTTTTTTGATATATTTCCTATAAAATACTTGAGTACGACTGTTATAGAGAAGTACTTTTACAAAGAGTGTATCATTATAATGAATGTTACTACTATTATAACTAGAATAATGTTATAGACAACTAAAATATAACATAAAACATTAATTCTGAAGAAAATCAGGTCATTATAGTGAAATGTTATTATACTGAATAACTTTTAGAGTGAGGTTTGACTGTTAAATGAATATATTTTGATACCTAGGAGGCTATAGTTCTTCATCGATCGAAGCAATTATATTAGGCCACTTGTAAATGAAAATAAAAACTACAAACCTATTTATTTTTTTTGCTCCTCATCTGATGTGATGTCTGATACTTGTATTGAAGTCTGACTAATCTGAATTACATACATAAATTCTCAAGATCCAAAATTTCTATAACTCAAATTTGTAAATCATATATTACAAATCAGATTTATTACAAAATAACACAACAGAAAATTTAAATACAAGTCAATAGCAACAAACATTTATTTTCACAAGAACACTCAGTATTACAAGGAAATATAAAACCATTTGGAGGGATTAGTTCCAATGGTTATAACATAAAACTTCTGTGAAGCATTTCTTTATTAGTATATTATTATATGTGTAGTTATTAATCCTTCTTCTGAATAATTACTTCTTGGATAATTAATCCTCCTTTCCATTTTCCACTCCAAACTTCATAAAGCCCAAAACAAAGCTTGCTATCTTCATATGGAGAATCAGTTGTTGTAATGGTAAGATTATTTGGTACAAGATATGATCCATTTGATTCAACATTAGCATCTTTTGTTAAATAAATTTTCTTCCATAAGTTTTTGGATCCAGATTTGACCATAAAATAGAGGGGTAACTCATTAAATCCAAATGAATCTGGTGTCAATTTCACCTTGAACTTAACTTCATATTTTGTGCCTTTTTCTACTTTGTCACACCACCCTGTTACCTCTAGCCAACTTACTTGTACAAGTGTTGCTGGATCCTCTTTCCTGTTCATCATCAAATCCACCATCAGATCACATATCTCAATTTCCATCTAACAATTGTCTTATAAAAATGGTATCCGATTTGACTATTCCATCAGATACCTACTATTTTCTACCACACTGTAACAAAAATAATTTTTAGCAGCAATAAATATGCACATTAGCAAAGAGTGTTAAATCATTTATCGACATTTATTAATTGTCATTGGATCCAAATTACTATCGACTTTAGAGATATTTGCAAAGAGTGTTAATTGCCTCTACAATTAAGCTATTGCCGTTAATAGTTGCCTCTAAAGATCATTTTTGGTATAGTGAAACTACAATTTTCACAGGAAGATTCAATAATTCATATAGGTAACAAAACAAATTATTCTTAACCTATTTACAAGTAGAACACAAAACAAATATTCAGTGCCAAAATTATAATTACTCAATCTCCATAAGAATTCACTCTGATTATAAGAATATGTAGAAAGTGTGGCATGTATTTAAAAAAATATAAATAAATATATACTAACTCTTGGGGTAATTTCCAATATCGTTCATCCTTTCCCCAAACGATATTAAAGGCTGCAGGATAAATTTTGAACTGCAAAAATGACAATTAAATATGTCAGAACATTAGATTAATTTGACTAGACTAAGTTTGAAATAAAAAAAAATGAAGATCAAATTAACTAAACGTACCACGGTCCCTTTTTCTAATTCCTCAGAGATATGATTTCCTTCATAGTGTGAGTTTGAATACTCCATGTTGAATTATAAATATTTGAGTTTTATTATTTGCCTACAACCACATACACACATATGTATTTATAGAGTATAGCTTGAAAGCTAAAGTTGGGTTGGCAAGGTTAACTTTTTAAAGTTAAATGCCACCTTTACTCTACGTAAGAACGCAATGGAATCTCTCGAACACTTAAATATCAAAAGTCTTAGATTTCAAAATTTTCAAATAAATTGTCTGGCTCATGTGGTCTGAATATGGATTAGTCAGGTCGGTTTGATTTGGAATTGGCGAAAGGTTAAAAAAAAGAATATGGAATCAAGTAAAGGAGTAAGACATGATAAGGGGATGGAAAGGGAAATTCTTCTTTTAATTTACGCTTGAATTGCAAGCTTCACTCACAATCGTTAATATTCTCACACGCTAAGTATCGTACGTACCATTTATATTACTTACAGAATTTCTTCAATATTTCTTTCATTTTCATCACTTTAACTAACCATTATTTACTTGGGTTGTGGTTAACCAATTAATCATCCAGGAGGGAAGTACAAGGTATCCCTTTTGGCCATGAGAATTATTCACTTATTTTCATAAAATACTTTTTTACTTTATTTCAAAATGAATTGTATCGATTTTCCAACTCCACCATCACAACATATAAATAAATTGCTATGATCTTTTCTCTCCTTTGTTAAAAGTATAACAAAAACTACATATTCAATTCGAAGTACAAAATATTTTAAATTTATTGCCAAATACCTACTTACTTTAATTTGTCTTTAAAATTCACATGCACCGAGTAAAACTCCATTGGCGTACGTAATGCATGTTACGCGTAGCACCTAATAGAGCAAAGGATTCGAAAGTGCATCTTAATATATATGTTGCCTTTTTGTTTATATATTTTCTTTTCCAAAAATAGAATTCTATTTAGGCCTTAGGGATAGCGTCATTGTACCTTGATTTTAGGGTAGAGTGAGTAATTAGTTTAGTCAAACTAAATATAAAACTTATCCTAAAATATGCATGCTTCATATTTTACGAAGTGATCATTTGAGTAAAGTTTCCAATAAGCACGGTGTAGTTTTAATTGTCGTGATTTTTTTTATAGTTAAACTATAAGAATTTTGACTAACGTTTTACGATGTATTTTTTCATTATTTAGATATGCAAAATATTGTAATTTATAGTACTTTTCGTATAATTTTTTAATATCTAATTTTTTTTGTCTAAAATATCGAATCAATTTGATCTAATTTAACTTTGAGAATTAGTCATACTGACTTCCGAAAAACACAACATGACAATTAAAAGTAGACGGAAGGAGTTTATATATATATATTCTAAGTAGAAAGGGAAATTAATACTTCAGACAAGATAGATACAATCTTGAGGTATGTTGTCAAGAAAAGAATATTTATTTTAAGAGGTCCACGTGAGAACTCCAAAAAAGGAGATAAGAGATGAGATCAACATACAATGGCACAGAAGCATTTGTGTGTCTAGCAAGTTGTAAATAAATCTTATCTAAGGCATACTTTTCTAAAGAAGAAAAAAAGTGCAAACACCAAAAATCATTCTAGTTCTTATCCCCCACTTTCTTCCAACCAAGTTGTCAAAATTCCTCTAATGTTAATTACTTTATTCTCTAAGAAGAATCCATGTAATAATGCTTTTAATGTCGAAAGAAAAATAGCGTATTTATGTTCTTTTTCATATTTTGAAGCATGTATACAGACGTAATTAGGGTGGTAACTGAATAATCACCACTAAAATATCGATCGACTCCAATCTCCATTATAAGAATAACATCGTACCAAGGCTTGTAGGTGCCAGGAGGAAAAGTCAACAATTGACATTAACAATTGACATCTTAGCCCAATCAACTCTTGAGAAGTCACTCCTTATAAAAATAACAAAATCACCATACGTTGAATTTCCTATACTAAATTCTTGTATTTATCTCTAGCATTACGTTTGTCTACACGACCTAGTAATTTAGTGATTTTAACTTTTTTTCCTAAGTGTGAACGGGCTACCTAACGTGTTCCAGCAAAGCAGTAATTAAGGAGAGTAAGTAAAAACACAATATTCTTACGTGGAAAACACTTCGCTCAAAAGGTGTAAAAAAACACGACATGTACCCCTATATGATTTAATTTCAACTTCACTAAATCACTGAGCCCCCACAAAAAATAGATTTATAAGCCTATGTAACCTAAGGAATTACGAACTAGAATTCCCAAACCTCAACAAAAACCTCCCAAAGTATGTGTTCTCAACTCTTCGAGTTATCACAACCTAACGACAACATACCTAATTCAGTTTATAACTCACTGAACTATGATTACATCAAGACTTAATCAAAAAGAAAAACTCCAACACATAAACTTTGTAAAGGACCAGGTTCTTCGATGTGTTCCTTCTATGTGTTTCTTCAGTTTGCTGGTAGCACTTGCGAAGTCAATTTTTCAATTGCTCCTTTTTGCTATGTAAGTGCACAAAGTATTCTGGACGACTTCACCTCTATTTAAGCACAATTCTTCATAGAGTTATATTGTTCACTTCAAACTCCTCATTGACTTGAACTCTTTTGACTTAGAGTTGTACTTCAAGTAAGACTCCTTCTTCAATTCAAACTCCTTACTTCTTTAGACTCCTTCTTCAAATTACATTCATTGATTCTTTTGTATTGTAGTCGAACTACAGGTCTTCAATTCAGCAATAACTTGAAGAGTTCTACTTCAAGTAAGACTTCTACTTCAAGTAAGACTCCTTCTTCAAGTAAAACTTTTTACCTCTTTAGACTCCTTCTTCAAATCAAACTCACTGATTCTTTTTCTTCATTTCATCACTAGCTTTATTCCTTGCGTTTTGTACGAAATTATCATTTTCCATTTATTTATTTCTTCACTCTTGTCTTTATTTATTTTGAAAGCTTTCTCGAATTCAACTGCTCGTGACAATGTACATTTGTACCATGTTGACTGACGTGTTTCATCTTTCTTTGTCAATCATCAAAACTACATAAATCCTAACAAATTCCCCCTTTTTGATGATGACAAACCTCTTGTCTTTGTGCATTAAAACACCTTTTCCTGTAGATACCTAAGCATGACACACTAGAATGAAACAAGTTAGTCAATGGGCTATAAACACTGCACAACTCTTATCAGCGTTAAGCATTCATCAAACTTGTTCGGGATAGATCGAACAAATTATTGGAACTAGACCAACACAAACTATATTAACATAAGTTATTTCATTCGGTCAATTTATCTTACCTTTTATATATATATATATATATATATATATATTCAAGACTAGTTGTCACGACCCGAGCCTACACCCTGGACGTTGCCGGCACTCGAGAACCATTGTTGGTCCCCAAGCGAACACTCATCCTGGCTGACTACAAGCAAAAGACTAACTCAAGCATACAAAAGCTTAAAAACTGAATAAAAATTCATGAAACTGAAATACAAAACTTTAACTCAAATGAAAAACTCTGAATATTAAAATAATATTCAACTCGCCATAAAATAGGCAACTTAAGTCTTTAAATATTTAACAAAATAAATGATACATGCTTCTCAACTATACCGACTATCTATGAAGCCTCTAACTGTTAAAGATGGAAGTCGGGACAAGACCCACGACATCCTGACTAAACTGAAAAGTAAATGAAATCCTCCGGAAATAAGGAGGCTCACCATAGCTAACTCGAACTTCCGAATGTATCAATGAAGCTCATGTTGATGACCCTGAATACCTGTGTTTACATCATGAGAAGATGCAGGCCAAATGGCTCAGTACGTGAAATGTACGAGCATGTAAGAGGAATTCTAAAGTATAAACATAAGCTTGAACTTTGATAAAAAGCCACTACACCATTTTAGGCCTACGGCCACCCCAATAAAGTGTAGCCTAAACTAGCAAAAAGTGTGGCCTTTGATAAAAGGCTACACTTTTGGACTTTAAGCAACGCTTTTTAGGGGGTGGCCTAAAGAAGCGTAACCTTTGACATTAGGCAACACTTTTTAAATGTAGCCATCTTTGGCTACACTTATAAAGCGTAGCCAAAGAGGTATAAGGGCACGCTTTGTTGTGATGAATTAGCGACACCTATTTTTTATTATACTACACTTAAAAGCGTTGCCTTTGCTTTGTTATTGGTCACACTTAAAAAAGTGATGCCTTTTATATCTCATCTAGAGCAACACTTATAAAGTGTAACTTTATATTTCATCTAGAGCAACACTTATAATGTGTAACTTTATATCTCATCTAGAGCAACACTTATAAAGTGTAACTTTATATCTCATCTAGAGCAACACTTATAAAGTGTAACTTTATATCTCATCTAGAGAAACACTTATAAAGTGTAACTTTTCTTATGTACAAGATAACATTGGACATCCTACAACAACACTTTTGAAGTGTGGCAATGTTGTGTAGAATTTTGTAGCCACAATTTTTTTATTTTTAAGAATAATAATTTTTATTTGCATATATTCAATATATAATCACATAATTAAATATACAAGTGACCTAAAGCACAAAATTAGCTAATAATTAAATCGAAGCTATATATTTCAAATAAACTTTGAGAAACATGTCTTGTACAACCAATAATTAGAAAGTGATTGCTTAAAGATCTCTACTATCAATAAATTCCAAAAAACTAAATGTATTCAAACGTATATGACAATAGTACAAAAACTCTTCATCGTTCACTACAATAGATCGAGTTTACTTTTGGCCACATGCAATTCAAATTCAATTACCGGCATTTTCCTGCACATTCAAAATAAAATTACAAGTTAGTGAAATAAATGTGGAAGTGCATATTTGGAGAGTATTCACTGTAAGCCAACCAATCCAAATCAATATATATATGCAAATCATATAGAACATTTATCATCATGTGAATTCTGGATTACTGCATGTATTGTAAACACAAAGGACACTTGTTACATATCTGTATTGGGCAGGAACTAGGAGCTGCCCATTTCATTAATCAAGAAAGAGCTCAAGAGACTAGCTCTCACATTCACACTTTGATATTAAGCAAAGAGATGAGGAATTTAAAAAAAAAAAAAGAGTTAGAGGTTGATAGGAAGAACAAAAACAAAGAGGAACAAGGCAAACAAGATTCCAGAAACCTGCAAATACAATACACAAATAGAGAGGATGGAAACACTAGTTCACAATACCAGCAGCACCAAAAACAAGGAAATAACAACAAGCTAGCTGATGAAGAATGACATACTCAGAAGAGGAAAGCTTACAGGCCAGTTCAACATAGCATGGACAGACCAAAATCTCCTAAGGAAACATTCCAGCAACAACATACTCATCACACAAGTATGACTACTAATACTGCACTCCCTACTTCTAATAATTTCATTGATCTTTCTATGCAGGATCAACCAAACAATCAAGAAGAAGCTGAAAATCAGGATTCAAAAAATAAGGAGACAATGGAGACACAAATTAATAATAAGTCAACCACTGACATCATGTTGGGCATGAGAACACTCACATTGACCATAGTCTAGACCATAGAGCCCCTGCTACCCCCCTCAGCATCACATTCAGAATAAACAACAAGTTTCAGATAGGTCTCAGGTTAATGCTACAAGTCAGGGTCATAAATCATTTAATCTGAAGTTGTTTTCTGCTTTTGCAAAAAATTCAAGAGAAACCTATATCTTAAAGTTATAATAAGATCCATTTTAAATAAAATAGTAGAGTAAAAATGGCGGTTTAGCAGCATGGGAAACTGTAGGAGCCTCTGAGTATTTGGAGGTAACACAATATTCCTATTTCTTTGATTTATTTCGAGGTTGTTAAAAATTTTCAACCATTTTAACTTTCTTGTTCTGTTTTATTCACTGACAACTGCTCAATCCTACTGAATTTTTCGCGGACATTGTCATCGGGCATGAGTACGATCACTATACTTCCTCTCTCTTTCCCTTTTACTGTTCGTCTCAATTTTACAGCTTGACACTGATTAAATATCATTCCAGTGCAGAAAATTCAGGACAACAATGATAATATTTTAGGGAGGCAAGATCCTATTACTCCTACCAGTAAAACAAAGAAGAGGATCATCTAGGCCCTACATGTGAGAACAGTCACCAGAATGGGAAAGATAATGATCAGACTCCTTCCAACAACAACTCAAAAGGTAAACCAAGCAAGAAAAAGAGAGAAGCAATTAAAAGAAGACAACAAAAAGATGCTGAGATACAACATTCTAAGTACAAGAAAGATAAATTCCTAGAAACAAGAACCAACAACAACAGGATGACAACTCAAACCACATTAGAACAGAGCTTAACTAGCACAATTGACGACAAACTCACTCACAAAAATACAACAAAGTCTCTAACCTTCCAAGAAATCTAAAAGGGACAACTTTAACTATGAGAATCAATTTAAGCAATGAAAACTAAAACCATCTCTCACAACAACCATCATAGTTCAAAGCAGTAAAACAACAAGGGGAAAAAGTACACAACTACAACCCAAAATCACTAGAGTCCTCCTTCAACACAATACAACACTTATACAACTAAAAATATAAAAACAAATTAGGTATAGAAGCTGAAAGGAGACAATGAGTAACAAAAACAAAGTACAGACTGAACTTTCAAACATTCAAGATAGTAAAATAAGTTCAGAATTTCTTTACCAAGAACACCAACTCAACTAGAAGAAAAATAATATGCAGACTATTAAGAGAGAATGTGAAATACAAAATTCCTTTTGACGAACCGAATCATGACCTGACCCTGAAGAATGTGGAAGATTTGTGCCTCTTACAACTTGTGCGCTACTTGCATCAATAGGTGAAGCAAGGTTAGATCCAACACACCCTGGTATATCTTGAAAATTCAATCCAGGGTTGTTTTGCAGCAATTGAGTGAATAAATGTCGCATATCTTCTCTCAATTCTTCCTTTAGAGAAGTGATTTCATTGGCATGCTTTTGTTTTTTATTGTTAATTTCCTCATCTTTCTTCAAAGAACTTGTTGTCACTTATCTACCATAGAACCTAAGTCGACCAGCCTGCTCCTTTCCAAACACTGCCCTAAATGCATCATCAGCTGTTTCCCCAGTATTTTGGCGATTCTGAAGTTCAGCCTGTTGAATAAAATTGGCATCCATAGTGAATTGTAAGTACTATTTCATTTCCAGTCCTATGATAGCGATCAAGAACTAAAAAAATCTAACAATTATTCCTAGCAAACAATTCAGTGACATCGACAAGGAATTCATATCTCCTCGCAGTTGCACAAGAAGAAGAAGAAGGCATACGTGATAAAATTCAATGTAGTCAAACTCCCCACAATATATAAATTTTAAGTCTGAATCAAATTTACTACAAATCCTCTTTAAAAAACTTACTATTGCAACTTGGGTATCAGCTTGGATTTCCTTTTCCGTCTTGGTACGAGTAGCAATAAACATTTCAGGCTTTGATGGTTCTTCGTTGTTGTCTTTGGCTGCACGCTACAGATTATATAAAAAAAAAAACATCAATATGTTCTAATAAAGTACAAAAAATGAAATTCAGATTTTTGAAGAAATGTCAGCTAAGTATTACCAATGCCACGCGTACTTTTGCAAAATTAATAGGTCCCATTCGATGCCTCCACTTTTGTTTTTTCCTGTTTTGAGGATTCTTCTCGCATATGGCCTATTATTAAATAAAAAGAGATAATTGAATTGATAAATAAAAAAAGAATAGATATGATGCAAAATATGTCGATGAGTAGAAATGCACTATTTTAGCCTTACTTGAACAGTTGGGTGTTTCCAATACTCGATCAATTGGTGGAATTGATTATCTAGAATGCCATCAGAACGTTTTGCTAGCATATCCTCAAGGGTACTGTTTTTATAAAAAAAAATCTCTTTTAAATTTTTGCTTGTGTCGCCTCCAAGCATCACGAAGACAAGTCATCACCCACTTCTTTCCTTCTACTGAAATTAGAAATTTGGACTATGCAAAATAAAATATATTTAGCTTCAGTAAGTAAAAACAAATAATAAAATATGCAATCTCAAGAGTGATTGTTCTTACATTGATATATTCCCACATGCGCTTTTTAGTATCCTTTGGCACTGCATGCCAACTAGTGTACATCAAACTAATAAATCTAGGATTCCTTGCAATTGTTCCTATAAAGTTGCTTAATTGTGACACTATCTTATTAGTTGGTCCAACTGCTTGTCCTTTATCAAATGTCACCTCCTTTCTTTCTTCCAAATTTCTTGCGTGAATACCCTTATATGTTGTTTGTCCTCAAACTTTTTTTTACTTCGATATTTCTAGATTGATGTAACAGACAGGAAATAAGATATTTCTTTAATAACGAGTAATAAATCTTACAAGGTTTAAGACATACCTTTTGTACTACAATCAATGTCAATTTCCTCTCCAACATCACATTCATATCCACCGAGTTCTTCAAGATCCACATGATCATCCAATCATTTGTTGTGTTCATTAATAATAGGATCATGAATATCATGTTCATTGTGTATTTGTTGCTTATCCAAAAACAGATCAATACTGGTGGCTGGTCGGACCGACTTCCTCTTCACTTGTTTGAAGTTCAGTAGATCCTCAATATCATGTTGTACCTCACCATTACCTAGTGTTGTTCCAGTCAGATGTACTGAAGCATCAACACCTTCCTTGAATGACGTTTGGAACCTAGAGTTATTCATAGGAAGTTTAATTCCTTTCTCTTGAATGGACTCTCCAGATTGAAATAGCCTCTGTTTAGTTTGTCCTTTCCCTTCAATCATATGTGAGGTTCTAAGCTCTTCCTTTGAAGACGATTGAATTACTGATTTGTGCCCAAGTAATTTACTCTTTCCTTGTTGTGGAATGAAATCCTCAGAATTCTTTCTTTTATGTGGTATTGGTGCCTGCTTTTTCTTAGTTCTATCATTGCGTTCATTTACAAGTTGTTCTCTGTTAATCTTGAATTTGTTGGCCAATTCAGCACATGATCGGTATTGCATATCAACATCCAGATTCTTCAATGGACTTTGAGCTTTGTTTGGATTCGAACCCTTTTTCTTTAGTATTGCTGATTGATTCATTCTTCTCGCTTTGTTTTAATCTCTTTGATTTCTTTCCCTGTGGTAAGTAAACCTACAAAATAATAAGGTTCTTTAAGTGAAAGAAGTAGCAACAATATAATTTTGATAGAAGGTTGATAGATGGATAGCTTATTAATTTGAAACATTGTCCTTCCTATGTCCTCTGCATCTGCAGAACTCACATACCAACTCTTTCCAGAATTTCCAACTCTATAGAAGTTATAGAAAAACTCAACTCTTTCCAGATTTCCAGCACTGTATTATAGCAAATTACAGCATCTGAGTTTCCAGAATTTCCAGCACTATATAATATTGCAGCAGCTGAGTTTCCAGAACTTCCAGCACTATATATACTGTAAACTGAGTCTATAAGTTGTACATACACAATATCCCCGGAGCCACACTAAATTAATCCTATAACATATACAACCATTCAGAATACTTTACCTAGAGCCACAATTTTATATATAAATACTTTACCTTTTAACCAGCTATACCAAACATAAATTACTTAACCAAATCATATCAACTAAAGCATTGTGAAACAACCAAACAGGCTCATTTCTGTGCACAGTGTTCCACCATCTCATCACCATGTATTTAAGAGGAATATAATCATTTTGGATACTTAGGGAAACATCAAAGAACCCCCATTCTGGCAAAACTTCCAGAGTTGAAAATGTGTTCAATAGTGTCAAGTTCAGGGGAATTACAGTAAAAACATTCTACAGGTTCAACTCCAAAACTGGACAGCTTCTCATTACTTAAATTACTTAAAGGTAAAGAGTTGTACCTCTCTCGGAGCGAAGAACTCGGGACTGCGATGAAACCAGAAATGACTTCAAACTGCAGAGCTCACTGTTCTGCCTCTAATGTCTACTGCCTGATAATAAAAGGAAACAAATAAGTATATAAATAACAAATAGCCAAATAAAGCAATAATCAGCTAGAAGTACAGGTTCCTCAATAAAATAAAAATCAGATAAAAAGCCAACATAAATTACTTAACCAAACAACAATTGGGTGCATGAAAAAAGCCAACATAATACTTAAACATTGTAACGATCTAATCTTCAATTCCACATATTAGATATCTTAATGTGTTTGTACCAATACAACAATTAAATTACAAAAATAGTAAGTGAGCACTATATGCTCATCACAAAAATAATGAAACTCATGGTGCGTCATCTTCAAACTGTTCTTCAGACTCGGCTTCAAACACATCTTCAGACTCATCTTCATATTCATTTTCAGATTCATCTTCAAACTCCTCTTCATACTTGACTTCAAGTTGTTGAGTGACAAACTCCTCCGAAGGCACATCAATAATTGTTTCTGGTACATCAGTCCTTGTTAAGAGTACTTCACCATTATCTTTTGGTATAGATGGTCCCATCAAATGTTCAGATGGTTCGTTTTCATAACTTTGTGGGAGATTAGATTCAACTTCATCACCCATGTTAAACAAGTCTCTCGAAACAGTCTTCATAACATAATGTTTATCTTGATCATATGGATCTTGCATATAGAAGCATTGGTGTACTTGAGATCCAAGCACAAAAGGCTCTTCCTGAGAGCATCTTTTGTTAAAATAGACATAAGTAAGGCCATAAGCGTCATTTTCAACCTCATACCAATTGCACTTAAATAGAACAACCATAAAATGACCGTAATAGTCTAATTCAACAATATCAACTATTCGGCTATAATAAGTCAAATTTGCAGCAAACGGATTTTTATCCTTTTAGCTTGCAAAGCTTGTAGTTGAGGCAACTAGTATAACACCACTATTTTGTGTTTTATGCCTTGCATCACGCTGCCTAACATGGAATCCATATCCACTTATGAGATACCTAGAATATCTTTTTGCAACAGAATTTGGTCCTCTAGACAATTGGTTTATCAAATCAGACACATCCTCTTGCAAAGCACGAGTTTCAAACCATTGAGAGAAGTTTTGACAATGATTCTTGGCCTTGCTCCATTTATATCTTCGTGACTGATTATTAACCTCTTGCTCATGCTCTCTACACAACATGTACTTTTTTTTGTTAAAATAATAAATAAAATAAGTTAAAAATTAATTATACAAAAAGAATACTATATTCAAATTAAGGTACCTAATATATTCTTGAACCTCGTCACAATTTCCCAATAAGTATGCATGTGCCTGACTTAGTCACTTGTCATCTAAAATGATTGGATCAGTTTTCTTTGCTCCTAAAGGAACTCCTTTGTTAGAAAACAAACTCAGTTTCTGCATCACTTAGGTCACATTCATCATTATTTTGCGCTCTTCTGTTAAATTTGGTATGCACACTCCCATGCAGATATTTGGAGAATAAATTCATGCAATCTATTCCCACCCGTGCTGCTATGTAACCTTCTGGAAAATGCCTGTTGCGAATGTATGATTTTAATGTACCCATTTCTCTTTCAGTGGAGTACATCCATCGATTTTGAACTGGATCTCCTAATCTCACTTCCTTCGCCAAATGAATAGGCAAATAAATCATGATATCAAAAAATGAAGGAGGAAAAATTCGCTCCAACTGATTTATTGTTTCTATGATCTCTACTTCTAAGCAATCCAGTTCCTCCAATGTGATTACTTGTTGACACAAATGATGGAAGAAGGAACTTAGACGAATCAAAGGAATAGCCACATGATCAGGAAAAATGCTTTTAATTGGTATTGGAAGCAAGTAATGTAACATGAAATGAGCATCATGGGTTTTATAATTAGACAGTTTTCTTTCATCCAAGTGCACACACCTAGATATATTGGAGGCACTACAATCAGGTAGCTTGGTTGTCTTTAAAACTCCACAAAAGATTGATTTCTCTCTATTTGTCATTGAGAAGCACGCATGTGCAAACTATGTTCTCTTACTATCTTCTGTATATTTTGGATGAAGGTTCTTCCTGATTCCCATATCTTTCAAATCATACCGGGCTTTTGCATAAGCCTTTGTTTTGTGATATACCGTGAGTTTACGATATTTCTAATACATTTCACTTACAAGTTGTGAGTGTCTAGGGCTTTTTCGTATTGGTTTTTATGTGTTTTTATCATATTTTGCAGGAAAGATGTTCAGGCGCAAAATTTAAGAGACAATTGAAATAAATGCAGAAAAGGGCATCTACGGAGGTGATCTACGAACCGTAGGTCCATTGACGCTCCATAGATGGTGGTCGTAGATCAGTAGCCAAGTCATGTAGGTAAATCAGGGAAATTTGACCAAGTGTTGAACCACGGTGGCCATTGACGGTCCGTAGATGGATCTACGGACTGTACTGTTGGTCCGTAGATGGATACTGCGAGGGTGTCAGTACCTGATTTGTGAAGATTCCAAGTGTGGAGCTACGGAGGGGGATTGACCGACCGTAGATCGATCTACGGTCCGTACTGCACATCCGCCGTTTGCTTCAGAGAAGCTGGATTTTGGAAGCTGAAATATTTTCCAAGTCTTGGCTGACGGAAGGGACTCACGGACCGTAGATCCATCGATGGTCAGTGAGTCAGTCTCGTGGAATGAAGACGCGTGCCTGAACGAAACTTTCCTTATTTTGTTTCCCTTTTAATTTAGGACTTGTTTTCTATAAATAGGGCATGTAAACCTCCTTTTTGGGGGTTAGACATTATTATTCTATTCTAGTTCTTGACTTGGGATATTAACTTGCAACTTTAACAATTCTTAATTTCCTAAGCTCGTTTTGAAGATTTTGGTATTGCAATTCAAGTTGAATTTCTGGGTTTATTATTCTTCTTACGTAAGTTCATAATTCT
>JAJOOS010013785.1:0-14022 GCA_029582725.1 Solanum chiquidenum
TGGTTTTTTCTTTGGATCGAAAATTGGATTTTATTTTGACTAATTTGCTATTCTAAAAAAAGAGAAAATTTTCATCAAGAAATAGGAGTGTTGAATAGTTGAAATAGTAGTTTAGGTTTAAGATTTTCTCAAGGGATACGTCCTTCCCTTTGTTACTTTCGAGCAGTTCACCGAAACTCATCTCACAGTATTGGAAGTTCTTCGTGATTAAGCTCGTCGTCCCAGTCGCTGCCCAGAAAAAGGTAATATCATTTTTCCTTTGTTAAATTCCTCTACATCTCGTGTTCCCATTATTTGAAGTTTTTGATTTTGATCATGATGCTGCTGTTTTCTTTCTGGTTCCTTTAATGATGATATCGTGTTGTCGTTTTGGCATCTGAATATAGCTAAGTGTTACTCTTCTCGCTGACGAAGTAATATGTTGTGCTATGAATTTAGCTTAAGCTTGTTTGAATTTGATTACTGTGATTTACTAAACCATTGGCTCGTAATGTGACTCGTGTGCTAATATTAGCCAAAAGTTATCTTACCTTGTTTCTTTTCTTATATCATTGTTGGTATATATGTATATAAAGCTACTGTTGTCTTTTCCCCCAAAAATCTTGATATTCCTTGTCTTGATATGGGTAGTTATTTGTCCTTCTTTGTTTAATATAGAATATTGGTACAAATTCAATTGTCTTTGCGATTATTGAAGCTTCTCTTCAACTCATTTCATTTTTGCTTTTCCCCAGTTAACTTTTGTCCCTTTGTTTGTTTGGTGTTAGATTCCTTACTCTTTTCATGAACTCACATTTTGTCATGTTGGGAGTCATATATATTGGGTTTATGGTGTGACTCGTGCTTATTGTTCGAGCTAGATTTCAACATGATTTAGAGTCGGAAATTACGTGATGTTAGTTTATTTGTGAATTAAGATCGGATATTGATAGTAGAGTTGTAATAAGGTAATTTTAATAAACATGGGTTTGAAATCACCAATGTGCTCCTTGAGATTTGCCATTTTGTTGGTTTCTTTGGAAAGCATATTTCTATAGTATGATTTGTATGGCGTTTGGCTATTTTTGGTGGTGTAACAGTAGATCATTTGCTGAGCTTTAATTATTATAGTTCAATTATTTCGGGCTTGATCATGAATAAGCTAGAGTTATAAGGAACACATATCTTTCGGTTTGGCAATGTTATCCGTTACTAGTTCATAACCCAATTAGCTTTCCTTTTATCATATATATATATATGAATAGTAATCATTCTAGTCTTTGGTTTGCTGATACTTGTCTTGAGTTATCATGGCTTCATCATGATCTCTTATCTTATGAAAATTTATCTTCTTCTTTGCATGTGATACCAATCCGAGTCCACTTTGGACTCCACTCTTACATATCCTTGAGTCGTTTCGAGTCGTCCTCATATATATGGTGAAAGAGAAGCTGAAACAGGCCCCGGAAAGTCCGAAAATGGACTGTATACCGGTCATATACAGCTGTATACACTGATATACAGGTCGAAAATGTGGGAATACAGGGCTGAGGCGATATACAGGTGTTCGGAAGCAAGAGATACATGAAAAGAGCTGATATATACGCTCATATACACTAATATACACTAGGTGTATACTAAAACGGGTTTGGTATTAACCCCAGAAATTTTCAGCAAAATTGGCCCAAAAAGGGGGCCCAAAGTCATTTCTCCTTTACCTTTAAATTATTTAATTGTCTTTATTTATTATTTATTTTTCTTATCAATTAACTCTAACTTTAGGATTGTTAATTAGCTTAATTAAATTCCCCAAAAGATAAGTTATTTTCTTCGTGTTGGTTTAATGTTGATACATTTCATGCAATATGTTCATTTATTTTAGTGATCAAGTATATTGGTCAAATTTGATATCTTCAATTAAGTTAAACCTTTGGTTCTTAGAAATAGATGATTTTTTTTATGCTTTTCACTTAACCACATTTTATTCATTTTAAAATTGTTTTTTTTAAGTTAAGTATTTTTCTCAAATAAACTTTAAAAAATGTTAGTCAAAACCTTTTCGACTAAGTAAAAATAATAATACATACCTAGTCATTTTTTCAAAAAGGTTAGTCAAGACTTTTATTCTTCAACTAATGTAAAATGATTTTCATGCCTTAATTTATTAAATCGGTTTAAATTATTATTTCAAAGTGAATCAATTAAATTTTAATTAATCTAGTTTTATTAATATTTTAATCACTTGTATTTCGAGTCAAAGGTTCCATTTTGGGATCCCTTTTCTCTAAAAAATAAAATGAAATAAAATGTGTCATTTATTTAATTATTTTCTCAAAGTTAATCAAATAGTAAGTTATTATTTTACGTTAAATCATTATTTTCCTAAAAATAGTCAAATATATTTTAGTCAAGTTGCAGGTCAACCGCATGTTAGCGGGCACTTCGAATGCTTAAACCCTTCTCGAAGTGTAAATTGAACCCCGAACCCTCTTTGGTATTTTCAAATGATTTTTTCTGTTTAAATCTTTGAAAACTATAAGTTTTCTTAATTTCTTTAAAAAATTAAGTGGCGACTCTTTTCTAAGTATTTTTCTTAAAATGTTTTCTACTTAGAACATTTCAAAAAAGTGATTTTTCTAATGATAGTAAAATTACGGCATGACACCTATCACTAAAACTAAACTCGAAACTGAACTTGCAAGAAAAAAGGGGCAAAAAATATAGAGTAAACATAGAAAACATATGTATAGAACTACTTTGTAGAATAAAGGATAAACATATGATTATTAAATAATAAGTAAAGACAAATTGAGAAAAAAATATTAAAAAACTTAGACCCTAAAAAGGAGACGAGATGAATATACATTTTTCTTTCACAGCATAAAAATCCAAAGCTGATTACGACCCCCTTTTTATCTCAATCTAAATTGCAAGCAAATCTATTGTTGGGCTTTCTAGTTCTTGGGTCTCTTCATGGTTTAGCACTATAGGCCCAACATGGAAAGCCTCTGGGCTATCTATGTTCACAACATACTGCCCACCTATGTATCCAGATCTCCTGTGATGTATCTGGAAGTTCGGTGATATATCCGAAATTCATAAATTTTTAAGGGATTTTGTAATTTGAAAAAGAGTAGGAAAATAATATAATTAACTCTTAACACTATGCGATTTATGTAAATTATACTATAACTACACAAGCGTAAATAATGGTATCTTGTACATATTTCGACGATTGACTGCGTAAACAAATCAAACTTTAAAGTAAATTCATTAGTGCGAAGAGTGCGTTATAATTTGTGGCAGACTGCCTAGCTATTAATTGTATAGAGTCTGTTCCTTTGTTGCACCCACAGCCCAATATAATTTGTGTCCTAGTTAGAGTTAGGAAGTTTGTGAGTTTTCGTCGTAGTTTAGTATTTTATTTTATTTGTGTGTTTTCGTCGTAGTTTAGTATTTTATTTTATTTCTGAGTGTGTTTGATGACAGAATTAATATGATTTATAAGCTTGATAGTATAAACTAGTTATTGGCTAATCTTTTGAATAGATGATATAACTTTTTTCGAAGAAACATAACAAGGATGATGATTAACAAAATCATTTGATCATAAGTAGGCTGATAAAATTGGTTTAAAAAAGAAAAAGCTACCTAATTAGACATACTTTACTATGATATATATATATATAAAAGTTAGCAAAAGGAGAACTAATCAATAACTAATCGTTGATGTGGCAAATTCTGTTAACAAGTCCAAAAGTTAGTTAGAACAGTTAGCACTGTTAGATGGTTAAATTATGTTATTACTGTAGCTGTGGATTTTAATTGTTTTAGCAATCTCTAGGAGTCTATAAAAGGATTGTATTAGAACATTGACATTCATTCATTTGATTGATAATAAGATTGTTTTCTTCTCCCTATATTTCTCTCTTTAGTTGAATTCTCGGGTTTAATACTTGAACTAGTTGTTCATATTCCTCGAGATTACTCAAGGAATTTGTTTTTTTTTTTTGTAATTCTCTGTAATTGTATCAATTGGTATTAGAGCAAGCAATCCTGACATTGATCTGATGACGCGCAACAAAAGTCAAGAGGAAGCAGAGGACAAGCTTCACCAGATTCAAACCCAGTTACAAAAATTGATGGAAGGAATGTCTATTACGAACGATCACAATGCACATGTTGATAAGGAATTGCTAGAAATCAGGGAAGCAATTGGGTATTTGAATCAGAAGGGGAAAGAAAAGGATCCAGCTAGGGCAAAATCTAATTCTGGTCGAGATTGTTTAGGAGAAACACCGCAAGGAGCTCGATTCAATGATATGCATACTGGTAATGATCCTAACTGCAATAATATGTTTTTCAATCGTTACTCTAGATTAGAATTTCCTCATTTTTCTGGTGGTGAGTTAAGAAATTGATGTACAAAGTTGATCAATTCTTCTCAATGGATGAAACACCTTTTGAGCAGAGGGTGAATGTGGCTTCTATCCACTTTGAAGGTGAAGCTATGACATGGAACATGTCCTGTATTAGGTCTAGAAACCCGGTTTTAGATCCATCTTGGACTGAATTTGTGTTAGCATTGAATAAGAGGTTTGGAGAGGGTTTTAAAGATCCCATGAAAGCCCTAAAGAACTTACAACAAATCAGTAGTGTAAAGGAGTATTAGACTGAGTTTGATAGGTTATTAACTGGACTTAATCTCTCCAATGAAAATGCCATTAGTTGTTTTTTGGGAGGTCTGAAAAGGGAGTTGAACAAGTTTATTAGAATACATGCTCCAAAAACTTTATTGCCAGCCTATAAGGTAGCTAGGTTGCAAGATGAGGTGTTTGAAGCTCAAGCTCAATCTTGGAGAATCAAATCTTTTCCTAAAGTTCAAGGTCCTATATTACCCACGCCTGCCCATATTAAACCTCAGTATTCCCAAAAAATTCTTATTCCAATTCCACATTCACGAAACCCCTTGAATCTGCACCTAATAGGATTAATAGATTCCCTAATAATGGTGTTATTAAAAGGCTATTGGCAGCAGAAATGGATGAAAGGAGATCTAAAAGGTTGTGTTTCTTTTGTGATGAAAAATTTGTGAAGGGACATAACTGCAGGGGAATGAAGCAACTGTATCTGGTCGAAGTAGTTGAGTAAGAAGAATTAAATGTTGAAGTAGAAGATGAACAAATAGAAGAGGTGTGGGAGAAGACGGATGAATTAATGGTTATATTATTACAGGTTTTTACAGTGGTCACTGGTAATCAAATCATAAGAGTAACATGATACCATGAAAAACAACCACTGCAAGTCTTGATTGATATTGCGAGCACTCAAAACTTTATAGATAAACAAGTGGCTGGAAAGTTGGGTTGTCAGACTAGCTCTATTCAGGAACAATCTATAAGTGTGGCTGATGGTAGAGAAATGCAAAGCGCTGCTATTTGTAAGAATCTTCACTGGCTACTATAGGGCACCACATTCTCTTTCTGATTTTTTGCTTTTACCATTGGGAAATGTGGATATAGTCTTAGGAGTACAATAGTTGAATATATTAGGCATAATTTTGTTTGATTTTAAATATAGGTCTATTGAGTTTGTTTACAAGGGAAAAAATATGCATTAAGAGGGGCTAGCACTGATCTGAAGTCTGTTAAAGCTAAAACCTTAGCTAAGGAGGGGCAGTTGTTCATGTTGTCACATGTACCTCAGACAATAGAAGTCTCGCAGTGTTACGACATTCAAGTCATTCAAGGTGAGGGAATTTTGCCATCATTTGTTGCACTAATTAGTCAGTACTCGTGCTTATTTGAATTGCCAACTACTTTACCACCTCACAAAGGTTCTTTTGATCATAGAATTCCCCTCATTAACAAAGCAAATCCTGTTAACAAGAGACTCTATAGGAATTCGGGAATTTAAAAAGATGTCATTGAAAAATTAGTACAAGAGATGTTGGATCAAGGTGTGGTGCAACATAATACTAGCCCTTATACTTCTACAGTAGTGTTAGTTGGTAAGAAATATGGAAGTTGGAGACTCTGTGTTGATTACAAAGATTTGAATCAGATTACAATTAAGGATAAGTTTTCGATACCTATCATTGAAGACTTATTGGATGAGTTAGGTGGAACTGTGATTTTTTCTGATCTCAGGAGAGGTTATCATCACTTAAGAATGGCTGAAGAGGATGCTTACAAAACAACTTTTAAAACTCATGAAGGTCACTATGAATTTTTGTTATGCCCTTTGGCTTAACCGATGCACCTTCATCATTTCAGAGTTTGATGAATGCAGTCTTTAAATCATTGTTGAGGAAAACAATATTGGTATTCTTTGATGATATTCTGATTTATAACAAAGATATTAATGCTCATTTAGTTTATGTGGAAGTTGTATTTGATTTGATGAAACAATATCAGTTGTATGCAAATATGTCAAAGTGTGCTTTTGCAATGGATAAGGTGGAATGTCTGGGGCATTTTATTAGTGCTAAAAGGGTGTCAACTGATCCCAAAAAGATTACGGATGTGCAACATTGGCCAATACCAATTAATATCAAACTATTGAGAGGATTCTTGTGGCTTGCAGGATACTACAGGAGATTCATCCAAGGGTTTGGAAGCATATGTAGACCATTGCATGACTTATTAAAGAAGAAAGGGTTTGTATGGACATGTGATGCGACTACAACTTTTGAGACATTGAAACAAGCATTGATTTCTGCCCCAGTACTTGCTATGCCAGATTTTTCCTTGCCTTTCGTAGTGGAGACAAATGCTAGTGGTAGAGGTATTGGAGCTGTGCTAATGCAACAGGGACACCCTATTGCCTACATTAGTAAATCCTTGGCACCGAGGCACCAGGCCTTGTTAGTGTATGATAGGGAGTTATTGGCACTTATTTTTGTTGTCACTCTATTGAGAAAAATAAACTTAGATACATGTATTTTTGCTACCAGATACACTAAAATAGGGAGAGAGGTGAGCAAGATGGGGAGGGAGGCAAGTGAGATTTTGTTATGTATCACACATACATGCGAATCACACTAGATACATGTGGTGTGATTCACATGTATTCATGATACCAGATACATAGGAGAGTGGCGAGCGATATGGGAAAAAGGCGAGGGAGACAAACGAAATTTGTTATGCATCCCAGATACACGCGAATCCACTTGGATACAATATATCTAGAACAAATTTGACCCTATGTATCCTGAGATACATGTATCTGATAAGATACGTAATTTTGCAAACTAGTGTGTATCTAAGTAGTTAGCTCCTAAATTAGTAGAATTTATGTACATTTCCCTTTAAAAATAAGTAACCACCAAATTAAATCCGATCCATTAGATTTAGGTCGGATAATTGACTTTTTAAAAATGAATTGAATTTGAATATTATTGATATTACCCACTAAATAATGAATATTCAGATGAATAATATGCATATTTATATGGAAACCGATCCCATCCAGTTAAATTAACTCCAGTAATGTCCGGTAATAGCTTTAGATGATGCCACCTAGACAAAATGAAATCTAAAGGCTAGAAATTATTGCTTCTAAAATTAAATTTCACGCCGTTAATTTTTCCTTCTCCACTGTTTGGTACAAACTAAAATTGCAGAAGTTAAGTAAGTAGTTCAATCACTAAAATTGTAGGATAGCTCCAAATTGTTTTATTCTTTCACGGAATTAGTGGTAAAGTTAGAAATTTTATTAAGGGTGCTTAATATTTACTATATAAGTACGAAATTATTTTTGACATGTATACTTTGTAATTTTTTAATATAAATAGTATGATTTTTCGACAAAGAGTGTCCAACTGAGCTAATTCAACTGGAGGGGATCCATTTTCATCCAGGTGGTCAGTCATACATTCTTTGTCGAAAAATCATACTATATATATTAAAAATTGTATCAAGTATATAGGTCAAAAATTATTTTTCATACACATATAATAAATCTTTAACACCCTTAATGAAATTTCTAACTTCACCACTAATTCTACGAAAGAATAAAATAATTTGGAGCTATCCTACAATTTTAGTGATTGAGCAAAACTACTACATTAACTTCTGCAATTTTAGTTTGTACCAAACAGTGGAGAAGAGAAAATTAACGGCGTGAAATTTAATTTTAGAAGCAATAATTTCTAGCCTTTAGATTTCATTTTGTCTAGGTGACATCATCTAAAGCTATCACCGGACATTACTGGAGCTAATTTAACTGGATGGGATCCATTTCCTATCTATATTATCACTATCCAGGTGTATGTTCGTTATTTCGAAAAAGGATCAAAAATACCCTTAAACTATCTGAAATAGTTTATATTTACCCTTAAATTATATTTCGGCTCAAAACTAACTTTCCGTCAAACTATTGGGTCAAAAGTGTCCTTATTAACGGAAGTTGTTAAATGACATGTGGATGCCACATTGCACGCTAATAGGGTTCCACTGCCACATAGACTAAAAGGAAAAGGGTCAAAAAAACTCTTAAACTATCCGAAATAGCTCATATTTACCCTTAAACTATATTTCGGCTCAAAACTAACTTTCCGTCAAACTATTGGGTCAAAAGTGTCCTTATTAACGGAAGTTGTTAAATGCCATGTGGATGCCACATTGCACGCCAATAGGGTTCCACTGCCACATAGACTAAAAGGAAAAGGGTCAAAAAATACTCTTAAACTATCCGAAATAGCTCATATTTACCCTTAAACTATATTTCGGCTCAAAACTACCCTTTCTGTCAAACTATTAGGTCAAAAGTGTCTTCTTATTAACGAAAGTTGTTAAATGCCATGTGGATGCCACATTGCACACCAATAGGGTTCCACTACCACATAGACTAAATCCCTAAATCTTAATTACTCTTTTTCCCCCTCATTTTATTATTTTCCAGAAATGATTTCACCCCTTCTCACTCATTTCACGGCTAGGGTTTCACAGTTTTCTTCGTGGCTGGGTTTCAAAGTGAATATTTGTGGTGGTAGGTTAGTAAATCTTTTTTCTTGTTTTATTATGTTTACAACCACAAATATCCACTTTGAAACCCAGCCCCGAAGAAAGCTATGAAACCCTAGCCGCGAAATGATGGGAAAGTTGTGAAATCCTAACTATCATGCTTTGAAATCGTAAACATAATAAAATAAGAATTTTTTTTTACTAATCTACAACCACAAATATCCACTTTGAAACCCAGCCCGAAGAAAGCTATGAAACCCTAGCAGCGAAATGAGGGGAAAGTTGTGAAATTCTAACTTTCATGCTTTGAAATCGTAAACATAATAAAATAAGAAAAAAAGATTTACTAACCTACAACCACTCCACTTTGAAACCCATCCCCGAAGAAAGCTATGAAACCCTAGCCGCAAAATGAGGGGAAAGTTGTGAAATCCTAACTATCATGCTTTGAAATCGTAAACATAATAAAATAAGAAAAAAGATTTACTAACCTACAACCACGAATATCCACTTTGAAACCCAACCACGAAAAAAACTGTGAAACCCTAGCCACGAAATGAAGGAGAATAGGTGAAATCATTTATGGAAAATAATGAAATGAGGGGGAAAAAGAGTAATTAGGATTTAGGAATTTAGTCTATGTGGAAATGGAACCCTATTGACATGCAATGTGACATCCACATGGCATTTGACAACTTCCGTTAATAAGAAGGGTACTTTTGACCCAATAGTTTGACGGAAAGGATAGTTTTGAGCGGAAATATAGTTTAAGGGTAAATATCATGACTTATTTTGAATAGTTTAAGGGGTATTTTTGACCGTTTTCCATTTAGTCTATGTGGCAATGGAACCCTATTGGCGTACAATGTGGCATCCACATGGCATTTAACAACTTTCGTTAATAAGAAGGGCACTTTTGACCCAATAGTTTGACGGAAAGGGTAGTTTTGAGCTGAAATATAGTTTAAGGGTAAATATCATGAGTTATTTCGAATAGTTTAAGGGTATTTTTGACCGTTTTCCGTTTAGTCTATGTGGCAGTGAAACCCTATTGGCGTGCAATGTGGCATCCACATGGCATTTAACAACTTCCGTTAATAAGAAGGGCACTTTTGACCCACTAGTTTGACGGGAAGGGTAGTTTTGAGCTGAAATATAGCTTAAGGGTAAATATGATCTATTTCGGATAGTTTAAGGGTATTTTTGACCCTTTTCCATTGTTATTTTCATGAATTCTTGACTGTAATATACCCATCATCAATAGACCTATTGTAGTTGTACTGACAAAGTCAACATAAGATTTTTATTCATGTGTTTATCATATAAGCACATCCAGAAATCGATCAGCCCTCATCCTCTTGGAATGTAACATTACCTCCTCGTAACTCGTTCTATTGTACTCCAGACCACCTCAAGCCAAAAGAGTGGTCTCACCGCACTGATTGGATTGTTTTCCTCGTCTAAAAATCGAAAGCACACATTCTCTAATCCTACCAAATTCTCACTTTCACTCATTTGTAGTCATCGATCATTGATATATATATATATATATTCAATGTATAACAACTGTATAATCAATATACACACAGATTAAAGCATAAGCGTGGGCAAATAATTCAGCACTCAATCCATTAATATTATGTTTAAGTTTCTGATTGTACACGTGGAAATAAATATATATATATATTATTGAAAAATAATTGTGGTCCAAATCTCCTGAACGAATATGAATTTAATTGGATTATGCTTACTATTTTATAGTGCTTCACACGACTCATCATTTAATTCTTTTCTCTATCCCCAAAGATTGCTGATTACATGTCAACATCATCTTATAAAAATAAATATTTTAATATATATTGTAAAATAATTTTATATTATCATATCATTTTCACTTGTTATAACAGACTAACAAATAAATATTATATTTCGAGAAAGATTTTAAATGGTGGAAATTACATGGTTAAGCAAACATATACTAGTTAATTAGTCATCATAGGTATAGTTTTAATTAATTACCATTCATGACCAACATTCATTGATAATTACGTGGGCTAGGATTTCGAGTTTGTATAATTCGCACGTTTATATAATTCGAAATTTGAATAATATAATTTGTATAACTTTTGTATAATGTAATTTTGTATAATATAATTTATATAATTGTTTAAAGTTCAGATGTTTGTGTTTGTATAAATTCGTTATTTCAAGTTTATACAAAAATATAACGAATTTATACAAACGTATCCGTATATTATACAAATTCACCCGCGTTTAAACTGTAGTCACAATCGGTAAATATGCAAACTATAGTTATGAAGCATAATTAAGTTTATTATAGTGGCTATTTGTGTAAATTCTCCAAAATTTTATATCTTAAAAAGCTTATTTATAAATATTATTTAAAAATTTAATATTTTTAAAAAAAATACTTATATTAATAATGTACGAAACTTAAACTCTTTAAAGAAAGTTGAAATGCATAGATCGTTGTGTCATTATTATAAGTTATGTGACATGATCCACCAACAGAGCAAGTAGAAGAAGAAAAGGGAAATATTATGATAGTTAATGATTAATTCAAAGACTTTTAAACCCTAATAAAATCCCTCCAAAATTAATAATACAGTAAAGTGAGAAAATAATAATGAAAATAACAGTTTTTTTTCTTCATGATAATTGGATCCTAATCAATTGTATTTTGACAGCTAGTGTAGCTTATGATTCAGACAGGTTCCTAATTTTAAATTCGGAAAATTCTAAAATATTGCTTTCTCATTTTTGAAAATAAATATTATTGTAAATATTCTTTACAAAAAATATTTTCAAATACAATAATGAAAATATTTGAAATTTATGATTAAACGTTAGCTAAATATAGGATCATGAAGCAGAGCCAATGAATATAATGAATACCAACATAAGTTATGATGCAATGATTAGACTACTTCATTTTTAATCAAATATCTCAAATTCGAGTCGAACCTCCAATATGAACAAGTGTGTCAAAACAAGGACCATAATAAGGTACGTATGCCAGAAAAGTGTGGCCATATATATATATACAAGTTGGTTCTAAGAATCAACAAAATGACTGGTGAATATCCATCTGGTCCCATTATACACTAGCTACTTGTTTAACTTTTTGTATGATTTGGAAAATATTTTGAAAAATGAATAAAGAAAACATTTGTCACTAGAAGTAGGCAAAGGACTTCCCTTAGCACGATCGATCCAAGCTCATGACACGCACTATTATTTTATTTTTTTGGTTCAATATAGATTTTACAAAATTATCTTTTGAACTATGTTATTATCAAGCTCAGAAGCACAATAAACCTCTTTATTATTTTTTCTCATATGATATGAAATTCGCCTAATATATTAATTGCATTCCTATTTTTGGATAATTCTGATAGTATTAAATAGACCTAAAGTATTAAAAGGGAAAAGTAAGGGAATAAAATAAATTACTAGCTATTGTATTTCAGAGTTATTATGTTGTGTGTAAAATTGGGTTTTAATTAGGAAAACAAGAATATTAGTTCTTGTTTGACAAAATCATTATTAATCAGAATGTAGTTTGAATACAACTAAATGAATCTCCAATCACATAATTATTTTCTTTCGTGTCCTAAATTGCTTGCGTATCTTAGTGTTGGAAAAAAAAAACATGATGTTAACACACAATATATCGATGTGTCCAAATTTTCTTCTTTTAATTTCCCCCATATATAACATTTCGTGTTTTTTCCTATGTATAGCCCCACAAACCAAAATGTTTGTTGATGGAGGTTTTTGTCCCTTAGTCAAATTCTTTAGTAAATTCTATAATAAATAACTAAAATAATATCATCTCAAGAACTAGCATTTATATGTAATTTAAAATAAAAACATTATTGGGTAGGAATAATTAAGGACATGGGTGGGTAGTCAATAGTGAGTACTGGGGGTAGGGGTTTGGGGAATTGAGGGGAGGAATAGAGCTAGTAAGAGTTCAAAGATTTATTCGAACACCTTTCGATAAAAAATTATGCTTGGTTAAAATTTTATTGTATGTATATTTACTAAATGTTGAATTTTCTTCGATTTCTTCATGTGTTTATTTCTTCATATTTTAACCCTTCTAATGAAAATCTTGACTCCCGCTACTAATTAAGGGGTTGAGAAGAGACGATGAACCTAGAATGCATACTAATGAAACTTGTTTCCCTTACTTTAAGAAAGTCATTTTTCTGTTATTTTAAGATACTTGTGTTTTCTTAGAGAAAATAGTTTCCAAACATTTTTATCAACCAAACGTAAAAACTAAAAACATTTCTTAGAACACATTTTCCTCTTTTTTTTGAGCCAAATTAAATGTCTATTAGAAACAATCTCTTTATCCTACAATTATGTAGAGATAACGTCTGCATACAATCAATCTTGTACCCTCCTTATATCTCATTTATTTAAATTATACTGAATATGTTATTTTTCGTGAAAACATATTATCCACCCAAATTGTTTCTTGTTGGTTCACCCTGAAGAGTTGCCTTTGTTTAAAACAAATGCACTCAAATAACTATAATAATGTATCATGATTCACTGCTGTCGTCTAAATGAAAACTACTTGACCATTTAGATGTGTTCGTTACTAAGGAAAATGTATTTTATGGAAAAGGTTTTTTAGGAAAATAAGTGGATATTTTTTTATATTCGGTATATAAACAAAAAATATTATCCTAAGAGAGTATATATATAATCTAGACAAATATATTGGGAGAGTGGAGACGTGGGAGGACTGAGGATGGAAACTACAGGGGTAAATATGAGGTGCATCAAAGGTTGTGAAGGAAAAAATCAATGTGGAATGCCTCGTGAAACTTGTTGTGACATTTGAAAATCTAATGTCGATAAAAGGTTTTAGCACTCTTTGTTAATGTACATATTTATTACCGCTAGTTAAAAGTTGTTTTTGTTATAGTTATGTAGCCCTCTTTTTAAAAAAAAATATTAAAGAAAAACATCAATATATGATCTGTGGGATTGATTGTTTGGTAATAGTCATGTTGAGGATATCTATAAACTAGCTAGA
>JAJOOS010013786.1:0-32639 GCA_029582725.1 Solanum chiquidenum
TAAACAAATTTCCGGTAACTTCCGAAGCACATTTTTAAGAACTTTTTGGGTCATTTCAAATATAATCATTTCATTAAGTTCTCGACTCCAAACTCACATATGAGGCTCTAGTTTCACTCTATCATTTTCCGAGTCGTTACATACGGCTACCATTCACGGTCCGTAGTTGGACCTACGGACCGTCGATGGTCTCCGTAGACCTCTGCACCAGACATTTTCTGTAGATTTTGCTTTTCATCCTGTACATGTAGCAACCATTAGGCCTTTATTTTTACAATTTCTAGACACTTTTTAGACACGGACCCTATGATATATGTAGCCAACACTAAAACAAAAATAAAGCACCTATATAAAGGAATACAGAAAAACAAATAAATAAAGAAAACTACCAAACCAAAAAGAAAAACCTATAGTTGGTTATATTGTACATCTTCGGTTACCTCCTAAGAAGTGCTTGATTTAACGTCGTGGCACGACACATGCCTCTTGATTACTCAGACTTCATAAAGATAATAGGCCTCAAAAACTTCCCGAACACTTTCCGCGTTTCCCAGATAGATCTTAATCATTTGCCCGTTTACCTTGAATCTTGTTCCCTCACTGTTTTCAGGCTCCACCGCTCCATGTGGAAGCACTTGCGTGACTAAGAATGGCCCGGTCCACTTGCACTTGAGCTTGCTCGGAAACAAGCGCAACCTAAAGTTGAATAAAAGCACAAGATCACCCACAACAAATTCTCGCTTTTCAATCCTTTGATCATGATACTTCTTCATCTTCTCCTTGTACAAAGCTGAACTTTCATAAGATCTTAGGCGAAACTCATCAAGCACATTCAAGTCACTCATTCTCTGATTCGATGCGGTGCCCCAATCCAAATTTAGCTTTTTTAGCACCCACATAGACTTATGCTCTAACTCTACCGGCAAATGACAAGACTTCCCATATTTAAGTTGGTAGGAGGACATACCTATGGGAGTCTTGAATGAGGTGCGATAGGCCCATAGAGCATCATCAAGCTTCCTTGACCAATCCTTTATATTAGCATTCACAGTCTTTGCCAAAATCTTCTTGATCTCTCTGTTGGACATTTTAACTTGCCCACTAGACTGCGGATGGTAAGGAGTGGATACATTGTGGTGGACACCATATTTCTCAAGTAACTCCTTGAACAACTTATTACAAAAGTGGGAACCTCCATCGCTGTTTATCGCCCTAGGTGTACCAAATATGGAGAAGATATTCATTTTCAAGAATGCGGTGACACTTTACATCATTGTTGGGAAGCACAATTTCTTCCACCCACTTCGATACATAATCGACCGCCACAAGAATATACTTCATCCGATGTGAACTCATAAATGGACCCATAAAATCAATGCCCCATACATCAAACAACTCTATCACCAATATAGGATTCATAGGAAACTCTTGCCTCTTTGAAATTCCTCCTCCTCTTTGGACACAATCACAAGACTTGGCAAAATCATGAGCATCTTGGTGGATGGTAGTCTAGTAATACCCACACTGCAAAATTTTATGCGCAGTCCGATTACCACTATGATGCCCACCAACAGGCGATGCATGGCACACCTCTAGTATACTCAATATCTCAACCTCGGGTACAGAACGATGAATAATTCCATCAGCACAACTACGATACAAGTAAGGCTCATCCCGAAAGAACTTCTTCACATAATACATAAACTTTTTCCTTTGGTGAAAAGACAAATTTGATGACACTAGGTCACTTGCCAAATAGTTATCAAAGTCTGCGAACCAAGGAATCAGATCATGAGAAGCAGCCAATACATGTTCATCTAGAAAAAACATCATTAATTTCAGCCCTATCACCAAGCTTGAACATAGCTTCTTCCTCCAATCTGGACAAGTGATCGGCTACCTGATTTTCTGTCCCCTTTCTATCTTTCACCACAAAATCGAACTCTTGCAGAAACAACACCCATCTAATCAACCTTGGTGTTGCATCCTTCTTAGCCATCAAATATCTCAATGTAGAATGGTCAGTATGCAGAATGACCTTGGTACCAAGCAAGTAGGATCAAAATTTCTCGAATGCGAAAACCACTGCAAGAAGCTCATGTTCAGTTATTGTATAGGGCCACATTTAGAGCTTTGCTAGCATAGTAAATAGGATGAAGAATATTCTCTTGCCTCTGTCCCAATACCACACCAAGCGCCACTCCACTCGCATCACATATTACCTCAAACGTTTGTCCCCAATCCGGTGAAATAATGATAGGTGCAGTAACTAACTTCTCCTTCAACTCTCCAAATGCTCTCAGACAAACATCATCAAAATCAAACTTATACTCCTTTTCGAGCAATTTGCACAATAGATGTGCAATTTTAGAGAAATCCTTGAAGAACCTCCTATAGAAACCTGCATGTCCAAGAAAACTTCTAACACCTTTAATAGAGTTATGTGGTGGAAGCTTTTCTATTACCTCAACTTTCACTCTATCAACTTCAATACCCTTATCAGATATTCGATGACCCTGAACTATCCCTTCGTTCACCATGAAGTGACACTTCTCCCAATTAAGCACAAGATTGCACTCTTCGCATCGTTTAAGCACCTCGACCAAATGGTCCAGACAACAATCAAAAGAGTCACCTACCATAGAGAAATCATCCATAAATACCTCAATCGTGTCCTCCATCATATAAAAAAATATCAACATCATGCAATGCTGGAAGGTTGCTGGAGCATTACACAACCCAAATGGCATCAGTTTGAAGGCGAAAGTCCCATAAGGGCTAGTGAAGGTGGTCTTCTCTTAGTCTTCCGGAGCTATAGAAATCTGATTGTAGCCCGAATAACCATTAAGGAAATAATAACAACCCTTACCTGCAGGTCTGTCCAACATCTGATCCATGAACGACATAGGAAAGTGGTCATTTTCTATTCAAGCATTTAATTTCCGGTAGTTCATGCAGACTCTCCATCCAGTCACAGGCCGCATCAGAACAAGCTCGTTTCTCTCATTACGTACCATAGTAATCCTACCTTTCTTGGGAACACACTGAACATGACACACCCAACTACTATCTGCAATGGGATAAATAACTCCAGCATCCAACCACTTGATGATCTCCTTCTTAACTACCTCTTGCATAGGCGGGTTTAGTCTTTTCTGGTGCTCAATACTAGGATTGTGATACGGCATGAGTTGAATTTTATGAGAACAAATACCAGCAGGAATCCCAATAATGTCCGCAATGGTCCACCCAATAGCTCCCTTGAACCTCTTCAACACTGAAACCAATCCCTCAACTTGTGCCACATTCAAATCTGTTGCCATGATGACCGGTAACGTACCATATTTCCCTAGGAATACATACCTCAAATGTGATGGTAGAGCCTTAAGCTCCAATTTTGGAGCCTCTTCAACAGACGGTCTAGCAGGTAGAGAGTCCCGATTCTTCATGTTTAACTCCAATCTCTTTGGTTTTGAACGAAATTCAAATCTATCAAGTGCGGCGACCAATTCATCATAGTCTTCAATACCATCACTCTCAAAGTTCATCATTACCGCTGCTAGTGCATCAATACCCAACTTCCTTTCAATAGGCACCTCAGAACCACTCTCTACAAGATGTGTCACCATAGATACTGATTTGATCTCACTACTCTGCTTCATGGACCTAGAGATATTGAAGGTTGCCTCTTCATTGTTCAATCGGAACTTCATCTGCCCTTTATCCATATCAACCAAGGTGCGCCAAGTGGCTAGGAATGGTCTCCCAAGGATAATGGGAACCAATCAGGTATCACAAAATCCGCCGAAAAGAGAAAAGACTCCACTTTCACTAGTACATCTTGGAGCACACCAATGGGCTTCTTCATAGTTCTATCGTCCATAAGCAGTCGCATCGCACTCAGTTTTGGATCCCCTAAACCTAACTTCTTGTAAATAGCCAATGGCATCATATTGATACTAGCACCCAAATCGCACAATGCCTTTGCAAAATGTAGGAACCCAATGGTACAAGGAATAGTGAAAGCCCCAGGATCCTCCTTCTTCTGCACAAGGGACCTTGTAGCAATGATACTACAATGATGCAACTTATCATCATCTTCAAAACTCACGACCTAATTTTTAGTTACCAAGTCCTTTATAAACTTTGCATACCCAGACATTTGCTCCAAAGCTTCTATCAACAGAATATATTGATGGACAAATATTTCAACATACTAATAAACCTGCGGTATTTGCCTTTTTTCAGTCTTCGTCACTAACCTCTGTGGGAAATGAGGTGAAGGTCTAGGTATGGGAACAACTTTCTGAGTTATCTCCGCTTCCTTCTCTATTGCATTCTCGGGCTCTTCATATAGATCAATCACATCATCATTTTTACTAACCTCAACTTCAACCCTAGACATCGTCGGTGGAT
The DNA here is from genome assembly GCA_029582725.1 of Solanum chiquidenum. Taxonomy (NCBI): domain Eukaryota; kingdom Viridiplantae; phylum Streptophyta; class Magnoliopsida; order Solanales; family Solanaceae; genus Solanum; species Solanum chiquidenum. Next base: position 4,417 of record JAJOOS010013786.1, read on the forward strand.
CAATGGTCTGCTTACCCCCTCGAGTGGTGACTTCCATACAATGCCCATCATTCTTTGGATTTTGGATGGTGTTGCTAGTAAGTGTGTGAGGTTGACGTGGGTTTACTGTAGTAGAGAACTGAGTCATCTGTAGTTAAAGATGCTTGATCAACACTGTATGGGCATGGACTTTTTGACCAATACCAGAAAGTCATTTCATATCTCCTTCACATTCTTATCAGTCGCATCAAACCTCTTCATCATCTTCTGCTTCATATCCTTAATACGTGACATATTACCTCCAGCTTCGCTATTACCGAATTCTCGATTTTGAGGAGGGACATAAGGCCCAACTCGATCATTTCTATTTCCATAATTGTTCCGATTGTAGTAGTTGTTCCTATTGTAGTAGTTGTCATGATTGTAGTTCCCATCCCAGACATATTGACCCTCTTGGTTGTAGTTTCCATAGTTCTGATCTTGGTTTCCTTGACCTTGGCGCCAATTATTCGTATTGGAACCTTGGGCGTTTGCTCGGAAACCCCCTGTCTGATCATGCACCTCATAAGTATCCTCTTCATAGTAACATTCCTCAACTGGTGGTGGATTTTTAGTCAATTAATTTACATAATTTACCTTTTCAGTATCACTGCTTACATACTTCAACACCAACCCCAGTTCGGTCCTTATCTGAGCCATATCCTCACAAATATCATCGGCAGATTGGTTAGTTGTAGCCTGGACTGCAAAAGTGTTTCTCCCAGTAACTGACTTTCTAGTGCTCCACGCTTTATTGTTTCAAGAAATCTTCTCCAGTTTCTCCGCAATCTACTCAAAAGTGCACTCATCATATGAACCTCCAGGGATAGTATCAAGCACCGCCTTACTAATGTCATCCTGACCTCGGTAGAAGTATTCCTTCTGCGATTCATCATCAATACGGTGATTTGGGACACCACTTATGAAAGCATTGAACCTATCCCAAGAATTACTCACAGACTCTCCAGGTAGTGCTACGAAGTTGTTGAGTTTATCTTTGTGGTTCAGCTTATTTGACACGGGAAAGTATCTAGCTAGGAACACCTCAGTTAATTGGTTCCATGTGTAGATTGAGTTATAAGGGAGCTCAGTGAACCACAAAGCAGCATCACCGGTCAATAATAAAGGGAATACTATCAATCCAATGACATTCATGTCCAAGTTCGATCGACCCACAAATTTGGTGCAGACACTCCTCAGCTTGGCTATGTGCTCATGTGGATCCTCCGATGCCACACCAAAGAACAAAACATGATGATGCTGAAGGATAGAGCAAGACGGTGATGAAACCTACCAAAGGGTGGATCGCTGAGTTGATCGGCGATCTCGACTAACGATGCCGAATGATTCGTTGCAACAGATATTTTCAAAAATTATAAATACTCATTGAGAGTTGTAGCTTAATATGAGATTTTTAATATAGAAATTTGAACATAGACTTTTGAGTTCTATGTTTGGAGAGGGTTTTGAAGAACTTGATGGTTCAAAGGGTTTTAACTCCAAGACTTTGGACTTAGGTCTTGTGGATTCTTCACTCTTGACTTGTTTTGAGACTTAGATCTTCATACCCATTTGAATGCAAACTCATATTGGTATAAATTTCTATCTCTTTAGCATGTCTAGCTAAAACCACAATTCTTGGGATGTGATTTTGTGAATATGGGTTAGATTAGTTATAGGGTCTTGCTTGCTGATAGTTTATTTATTGTTTTGATGTGATTTCATTTAGTAGTTCTGGTAGAACTTAATGTAATTGTAGTTGCAAATACAATTTCACCTTAGTGTTTTTGACCTGCTTGAGAGAGAGGACGTTAAATTAAGACTACTAAATTGATAGTCGGTGGGAGTGGGTCGACATGAGGTTCAGCTCAAGAGAGTGAACCTTAGTGTCATTCCCACACACTCAGCTCGAGAGAGTGAACCTTAGTCTCATTCCCACACACTCAGCTCGAGAGAGAGAATTGGCTAAGGTGGAAGTTGTGCTTAAAAGAGGCATCTTGGTGTTCGAGAAAAATGGGGTTGATTTGGGGTAAGTTGCTCAAGAGAGAATTTACCCCCACTATAGTCTAACCTAGTCACAAATATTCAATGATTTTACTACCAAAAGCATGTACGCAATGATTTAGTCTATCCCGTATTCCTCACATCCCAAGAATCCTGTCTCCATATTAGTATCTTTCTTTATTTTCACTGTTTTTTGCTTACTTGTTACAAATCCCCATTGTTAATTGACACTTTTATGTCACCCCTTAGATTTAGTATGTTTGTATTCAACGATGTTTTTAGCTATGACTAATTAGAACTTAATTTTTTTTTTCTATTAATTTTCACCACCACTCCCTTGGGACTAGACCCCAACCCTTGGTTGGGTTATTATACTATTGCATGATCGTAGACACTTGCATTAGAAGTTGTATCTTGATTTTGGAAACATCAAAATGGAACCGCTGTCGGGGACTGGTTTTGTTTGAAAATTTATAGCGAAGTAAAATTTTTGTTTTTCTTAGTTGTAGTTCTACTTGCTTAATTTGTAGTTTTGTTTTTTTCATTTGTTTTTACAGAAATAGGAGAGATGAGTGTGGTTAATGACTATGAACCAATAGAGCACCTGTGGATGGAAATGATGAGGTTCAGGGATAGCATCCTGACCTTCAAACAGATGGAAGATAAGCTTTTTCATAAGTCGTGGCTGAGGTTTAAAGCACTGTTGATGCAATTCCCAACTCATGAAATTCCCGTTCTAGTTCTACTGGAGTGCTTCTATATGAGTCTTAATCCCGGAAACAAAGGATTAATCGATCGACTTATCCCAAGTGCTCTTGAGAGATACTTCTATGAGACCGCAGTTAAACTCCTTGACATTGTGGCCAAAATCACCAAGGATACTGAGAAGGACCAGCAATTGAATATTTTGTTGTGTTAGATGAATAACTTGACCGAAAAGGTTGAGGAATTGGAGGTGATGTCCAAAAAGAAGAGCACATACATCTCACCTACCGAGCAGGAAAGGTCTATGGATAATGAAAATAGACATATCGAGGATACATTATTAATCATTGTCCAAAACCTAAATGAGCAAGATATAGTGTTAAAGGAGATTAGAGAAAATGTAGAAGTACTAACTTAGATGATCGGTTCTCACTCTAGATCTATCTAGATAATTGAAAGTCTCTAGGATCATGTATTATCTCAACTCCATTCAAATGAACAATTGGGATCACCTAGTTGCACAAGGTTCAACCCCAAAAATGAGGTTTGAGCATTGACTTGTGTCGTGCCACGATGTTAACTAAGGCTCTGTTTGGGAGGAAACCCAAAACCCTTTTTACTTTTATTTATGTTCTGATAAAATAATGGTGTGTTGATTGTGCAGGTGGAAGTGTGGAGAGTGATTGACAAGTGCAGAGTGGCGAGCTACAGGTCCAGTCCACGAATCGTCGAAGGGTTCGACGACCCTGAACCAGACCACCATTAGACTCAAGACCAATTTACATTGAAGTCTGTAAAACTCGACGACCACACATAATTATTGGCGAATCACCGACCATGTTGGCGATCCTGAGAAAAACCACCGTTGGACTCCACAATAACTAGAGATCCTGTAAAATTCAGTGAGAAATGTGGAAACTTGGCAAAATTCCAAGTGATTCAGCGATCGGGACTAATGTCGCCGAATGGGCAAAAACTGGACGGTTTTTCAAGCCAAAGTGTTAAAAGTTTCAAACTCATTCTTTCTTCCTTACTTTTTCATCGTCCCTAAAAAAACACACGCGCACTCTAGTTTCTATATTTCTTGCATTGTTAGAATATTATTAGTGTTGATTTGTGCTCGGAGTTAAATTACATTGCCGCCTAGCATTTCAATCCTCTCGTAGTCTACACAAAAAGTTGGTTTTCTATGCCTCGAGTTCATCTTAGCAAAATTGTGCTCATTTGAAATTGATCTTATTGAGTTGTTGTGTGTTGGGCCTCTCCGATAAGCTTAGACTATTTGCATGAATGAGTTAATTTGATAATCTTGCTAGAATAGTTGTAACTGTTGAATTCCCGTAATTGTATGCCTTAAACTGGATTTAAATTCTAGGGTTGTGTTTGGTTGCTATGGGTCTTACAATAACTACCCACAACTATTGATAAAGGCAAGGGCAAGAGTCCCACTTCTGCCAGGAAAACCATTACCCTGGACCATAATATTCCTTCATGGGCCAAGGGATTTTGCAGAGTGGTGCATGTCTTCCCGGTAGACCACACTCAACAGACCTTGGTGAATCTGGCACTGCTATTCCCCCTGAGGTGACCTCGGGCACTGATGCCCAAACTCAGACAGATACATCGGGCACTGATGCCCAGAAAGATGGAGCGACTATGTAGATAAGATTTTTCTTTACCTCCCTCTCTGTCTTTCTTTATTTTACCTTTCAGATTCTATGTTATTTGCATTTGAGGACAAATGGTTTTTATTTGTGATGGGGTGAGGTTCACCTTTTGTGTGTGCTATTGATATTCGTGTTTTGTTTATATTTGGGTTGTGATATACTATTTTTTAAATACTACATTTTCATGGAAGGTTTGAGATTGAGGCTCCTTGTTTTAAATTGCAAAATGATTTTGGCCCTTCCGAATTTTTTTTACCACCTCTTATGTGTTGAAAGTGGCTGTTCTTTTGCAAAATTTGAGTCTCAATTCCGATCATACCGATGACTTGAATAGTGCTCATGATCGAACGAACATGAATGTGCGACTACGATGAGGTGAAATGAAGTTGCATAGACAATATGTGAACTCTTTGCATCTCGTTATGACTAGCCTAGTATCAAATTGAGTCTCTTGTGATGATCATTGCACACTTGCGAAAGTGTGGAGTCTTTTCTTATTGTAGTGTCAATGCCTAATGTGATGAGCTTACTTTGAACCATGCATGATAGATCCTAGAATTTGCCCCATTGGTCGGATCGACTAAATAAGACTATCTCTTGATATGATATTAGGCAACTTTAAAGAGTGTGAGCCAATTTGATGTATACCTCTTTTGTGACCAACCTTGTGAGTGTGTGAACCTCTCTTGAACACCCCTTGAGCCTTACCTTTCTTTAGAAGAAACTTGATCAAATCATAGCCTTTCTTTATCCATTACCCATAATTCTTATGAACTGGTGGTTAGTTGAATAGCCAACTTAGAAAAGCCTAAGTTGGGGGTGTGGTGAAAAGAGAAGTCAAATCAATAAGTGCAAGAAAGTCCCTCTTACACATGGTTTTGAGAAAAATGGAACCTCCATATAAAAAAAAGTTGTGGAATAAAGTACAAAAGGAATGGGGTTTCCAAACAATCCATGGAAAGTGAATAATAGGATGACTATGTGCACTAAAGAAAATGATGAAAGGAGAGGAAAGGAAGTGTTGTCAGTACCACATTTCATGAGGATGAAAGTCACTGAGCCTAAATGACCATACCTTTGCACTCAACCCCATTACAATCCTTGAAAAGACCTTTTTGATCTTGAGTGAGCCGAAACAAATGTTGATTGGAAAATACAGGAAAACCTATGGGTGAAAGCATGCATTGTATTCATCTTTGTGAGTGTGAGTGTTGCATTTGATTTCGAAGCTTTAAATTGCAAACCATTGTGTGTGAATATGGAATCATTCCTTGTATGAGGGTATTTGAACACTTTGGTTGAGCTTGAACTTGCATTTGAAGCAAGTATTGTGAGCATGAGATTCCTTGGTATTACTGTGTCACAACTTGAATCTTTGGGTACACATTTGATATTTGCATAAATAAATTGAGTCTTGTCGTGTGCATTCATGATTGAGTCTTGTGTAGCACTATTCGAAACCTCTTTTTTGAACGACAGAACTTGAGTTTTCTTGAGGACAAGCAAAAGTTTAAGTTGGGGGTGTTGATGAGTCCACAAATTAGACTCATTTAGGGCTATATTTTGATAGAATTAGTGTCCTCAAATGGATATTTTCTCTCAATATCTGATAAAAACCCTTAAGTTTCAGGTATTTGGAGTTTTAGGAAAAGCATGGACACTACTTAGCAAAAAAGAACAAAGGCAGCTGAAATAAACGAAGAAATGAAGATCTGTGGATCGCCGAACCCATTCGACGAATCGCCAAAAGATCTTAGTCTTGCCTTTGGTTCCAGTGTGCTGAGCCCTGAAGGAAAGGATCAAATCGGCGGTAAAAAAGACCAGTCGGCTTGTCACTGAGAAGTTTTGCAAAGTAGTACTATGTCACCAAATGATCCAAAACACGACGATGCTGAAGGATAGAGTAAGACAACGATGAAATCTACCAAAGGGAGGATCACCTAGTTGATCGGCGATCTCGACTAATGGCACCGAATGATTCATTGCAGCACAGATTTTTGAAAACTATAAATACTCGTTAAGAGTTGTAGCTTAATATGATATTTTTAATATAGAAATTTGAACATAGACTTTTGAGTTCTAAGTTTGGAGAGGGTTTTGAAGAACTTGAAGGTTCAAAGGGTTTCAACTCCAAGAATTTGGACTTGGGTCTTATGGATTCTTCACTCTTCACTTGTTTTGAGACTTAAATTTTCATACCCATTTGAATACAAACTCATATTGGTATAAATTTCTATCTCTTTAGCATGTCTAGCTAAAACCCCAACTCTTGGGGTGTAATTTTGTGAATATGGGTTAGATTAGTTGTTGGGTCTTGCTTGCTGATAGTTTATTTGTTGTTTTGATGTGATTTCGTTTAGTAGTTGTGGTGGAACTTAAAGAAATTGTAGTTGAAAATATGATTTTACCTTTGTGTTTTTGACCTGCTTGAGAGAGAGGACGTAAAACTAAGACTACTAACTTGATGGCCGGTGGGAATGGGTCGACATGAGGTTCATCTCTAGAGAGTGAATCTTAGTCTCATTCCCACACACTCAGCTTGAGAGAGTGAGTGGGCTAAGGCGAAGGTTGTGCTTAAAAACAACAACTCGGTGTTCGAGAGAAATGGGGTTGATTTGGGGTAAGTTGCTTGAGAGAGAATTTACCCCCGCTATAGTCTAGCCTGGTCACAAATATTCAATGAATTTACTACCAAAAGCATGTACCCAATGATTTAGTCTATCCCGTATTCCTATCACATCCCAAGAATCCTGTCTCCATATTAATATTTTTCTTTATTTTCACGGTTTTTGCTTTCTTGTTACAAATCCCCATTGTTAATTGACACTTTTGTGTCACCCCTTAGATTTAGTATGTTTGTATTCGACAATGTTTTTAACTATGACTAATTAGAACTTAATTTTATTTTTCTATCACTTTTCACCACCACTCCCTTGGGACTCGACCCCAACCCTTGGTTGGGTTATTATACTATTGGATGATCGTAGACACTTGCATTGGAATTTGTGTCTTTATTACGCAAACATCAGGAACCTGATAGAAACAAAAACAAAATAAAAAGTAAAATTAGGAAATATTTGACTAAAGTTCAATAATGTAGTTAAAACTTAATCTAAAAGCCTTATTCCCCGGTAGTTGCACCAAAATTTGATACGCTCAAATTACACCTCCCGAAAGAAGTATAAGTGATCGTTATCAAGTAAAGAACCCAACTTGTAGGTTGGGGTCGATCCAAAGAGGAATATGGTTTAGACTTAACTTTAACCCACGATTATATTCATTTACTCAACGTACTTCTGAAACAAATAATTAATGGGGGGGGAGGAATTTGTGAAACAAATTCTGGAAATTATGTGAAAAATCAATGAACAAGATTCAAACTTTAGGTGTTATCAAGATGAGAGAGAAACTAGGGTGTACGTGTTCCCTATAAGCTCATAACGTGGTCATCCTAGTAATAGTAATCCTTTCCTAGTGTATTACATGCAAAGTGATAAGTTAGGTATCTCTAATTCCTTGGCCCGGCAACTAGAGAATTTCACCATACACCTTGGTCAGGCTACATGTGTATAATTTACTAACCCTTACCTTTACCTCATATTAGACATCGCATCAATGTATGGCTTAGTTTTCACCCTCGCACCAATTGCCACTAGACAATTAGATAGTATCTCACTAAATCTATGTTGATAATTCTTTTCTTATTAACTACCTCCTTTGTCTGGAAAGTGTCAACAAGGCGATTTCTAACATTTGCAACCGCTAAAAAGACTTCTAAACGGAAGAATTATTAATGCATGCAATAACACTATTCAAGAATTACATATTTAATATTCATACTTTTTAAATTGCTCATTGTTCCCACAAACCTAGTTGTGGATTTAGTTACTCATGCTAGAAAGAACACAATTCATGAACTTACTATTAGAGTAGAAGAAATCCAAAAACCCAACTTGAATTGCAAAGTTTAAATCTTCAAAATGAACTTAGGAAATCAAGAATTGCTAGAATTGCAATTTTATTTTCCAAGCCAAAAACTAGAACAAAAGTAATGAAGTCTAACCCCCAAAAGTGAGGTTTGCATGCCCTATATATAGAAAAACAAGTCCTAACTAAAAAGGAAACGAAATAAGGAAATAAGGTTTCTAGACGCGATTGGAGTTGACGACACTGACCTACGGATCGTGGACTGACCTACGGTCCGTACGTCCCATCCGTGGTTTGGGAGTTAGACAATTTTCAAACTCCAAAAATAAGCACTCTCAGCCACAACCGACGAACCAGTAGGATGGACCGTGATTCAATCCACGGTCCATGGATCCTCCTCCGTGGTTTCATACTTAGACTTTTGAAATCAGGTACTAGAACACCCTTTTCTGAATGGTTTGTCGGACTTTCAAGACGGCCCGTAAGTCGACCTACGGTCCGTAGTTTGAGGTCGTGGTTCTAGACTTGGTCAAGAATTCCCCGATTTCTTCTTCATGCTTTGCCTGTCCATCTAGGATCACCATCTACGGAACGTGACTGGACCTACGGTCCGTGAGTCACTTCTATAGGTGCCCTTTTATGCACAATTCTTCAGTTGTGTCTCATACTTCCATGTCCGAAGTTATTTTCTACAAAGATGATAAAAGCACATTAATACCAATACAAAATGGCCCTAGACACACACAAATCTTAAGTGAAATGTATTAAAAATACCGAAACTCATGGTATATCATATATCGTCTCCACGTTTAGATCACGTGGTTTATGTCGGTTAATAGTAGCTCCCACAATCAGAATCTTAGTGCATTTGCCCAAGTTTTCAACAAGAATATACAATATAACATGTTATCTTCATGATTAGTACTTGGTCATTGCATTCACTTTAGTTTTCAGTTATATTTCAGTAACTATATCTCTGCTCAGATTACGTCATTGCTTAGTTATGTATTGTTCAACTTATATATCTTTTATTTAGCTTAGTATTTATATTCTGTATGTTCAGTACATTCTAAGTATTGACACATACTCTGCGCTACATCCTTTCATGATATAGGTTTAGGTACTGAGCATCCAAATAAAGCTTCGATCGATTGTCGGTCCGATTTCAGTAGCTTCAGTGGTGATTCCTTGTATTCCAAGGACAATAGGCATGCTTTCATTTTAGTCATATTTTTTTAGTTTTAGATTTGTTAGAGTTAGGTGGGGGCATGTTCCAGCAACTCAACTTAGTTAGAGGCTTTCAAACATAGTAGTAGATTCAGCTTGAGTTTATAAGTGCTTGTTTTAGTTATCACCAAACTCTTAGTTTATTTCACTTATATTCAGACCATTTGGATTTTTCCCCAGTTTTAGATATCCACTATTTTATCTTCTACAGAGTATATGTTTTACTCATTAAATTTTATAGTATGCTTGATATATGCGAGACTCAGGGTTAGCTTTGGGCCACACGTGATCCTAAGTCCGATGTTACGTCAAGGGGGTATCCTTGGGGCGTGACCGTCTCCTCTTTATCTATACCTCATCTTTCAAATTAGGAAAGTGAGATTTTCAATTCCAAAAGTCGTTGGCCTAGATAATGGTTTGTCATGTTCTCTAAGCTACAATGTGCTTAGACACAACTGTAAGTGTCTAAGCACACACTAATAGGTTAGTAAATCTATATCGATGCTTCAATAACTTACACTCTTGTTCTGGAGACTTAGTCATAGGTTAGTTCTTTTAGTTTATTCTCTATTTCTATACTTTTATCTCCCATTTTCATGTTTTTTCATCTTGAAAGACGGCCTTTATCCACTTCACAAGTTGGAGCTTCCTCTTTATTTTAGTTACAATATTAGTTTTATGTTTTCATTCCGAGCTTCACTTCATAAATTTAAGCTTTATATCATTGATGAACTGCTTTACAAGTTCTTCTTTTGGTAGTTTGAGTTTTCCTTTCACTTATTTATGTATGTGAATAAACATGTCATATCAGATGTTTGCTTTAATTTTTGTGTATGTTTTGTTGTTATTGTTTTTGAAAACCTTGTTGGTATACAAGAAATGACTTTTCACGACTACTTGATAATGAAGGGATACAAATCTGATCCATATAAAAATAATTATAGAGACCAAATATTTTTCGAGCGTGATAGCAATTTCTTAGGTTACCATTAACAAGGGGATAGTATTCCATCATTACAGGATGTAGTATTTAGTCATTAAAACTCAATTAATCAATAAAGAGAGGCACTGCAAGTTATAATAATCTAAACCATGATCTAACATAACACTATGATTTATATAAATAATGACTCAAAGTAACTGATGCAGAAGCTGGATCTAAAAGGTGTATCAAATTCAAAACACCAAATGGATAAGACAAATATGTTAAAAAACCATAAAGCTCAAACTATTATATCTAAAAGCATTAGAGAAGATGCATTGTTGGAACAAGCCCTCAACTAACTCTAATTGTCTTAAAATGAAAGACTCAATAACTGAAATAAGGGGTTGTCCTTGAAAGTATGGACTTACCAACACTACTGTGACCTAATTGAAAATGTTACTAACTTTGAGCTAATTTCAAAGTTTCAGAACCTATATCAGAAAATAATACATCACAAAAGTTATGAAATCAATATTTTAAATGTATTTATTTTGAGACATGTGCCACAATTCTTGTAAACGGGATATTATAACTCTAAGATGCTGAATTGATTGAGATGAAATACATGAATTGATGAATTGACCAATGAAATAGACATGTAACTGATAAGTACAATATAGAAATAACCGAATACAAGGTAAATGCTATAGTTTAAGAGTTAACTACGTGAAATACTAATAATTCTCATACTTTATTTGAGCTAAATTGATTCCAACCTCTACCCCAACTAAAATGGCTCTTTGTGCCTTGCCAAGAGTACAAAACTTGCTGATATGAGTCCAGTTAACTTCTTTTCATTGGACTAAGTTTTCCAGCCAATGCTTATGAGTTACCCTTTACCCACTGTAACACATAGTTTTGGGACTTAGGGATGGCTACTAACTAAGTCTAAACTTACATAGATCATGTAAATTGCAATTTCATGAGCAATTTCCTTTATTTGTGAAATGACCATTTTTCCCTTTCCCTTAGTGTTAGCATACTTGTTATGTGTTGAGGTAATGGTTAGCATTTTCCCCAATATTATCGGTGAGATTTTGATAGATTTGAGACTTTTGGTTGATTTGTATTGAAATAATTCAGTTTGGTCAACCTTACAAGATTCGTCCATAGGATGGTTATTCTTTCAGTTACATTGCATGCACAACATCAATTTGTGTATAGTAGGGTTGTTAGTAGATTAATTATATTTAAGTAGTTGATAAGTTTGAGATTTAAACTTATTTAGGTCTTTGTTTTCATAGTTTAAGTGTCCTTAAATGCTTACTTTATGCTCTAAACTTATGTTAAAGTGCTGATTTTCAGCAATGAAGACTAAGGAGCAAGGCAAGGACACTACCGGACAAAAAGGAGCGAAAAAGCTAAAGAGGTTGAAGGAAGGCAATCCTAGTGACCGCCAAGAACACTCGACGAGCCACCAAATGTGTCTTTAGCTCGCCTAAAATTCCAACATGCTACCCCTGGATAAGGACCTATTTGGCAATGGAATTGGACATTCGGTGGACCGCCGAATGACTCAGCGATCTTGATATTAATCACCTAAAGTCACAGAAACCTGAGGATTAAGAGCTAAGGCAAACCGGCGATGAACTGAAGTAAAGGGTGGATCGCTGACCTGGTTGGTAAGGCGTGACTTACATTGCCTAATTGTCATGAAGGGCAAAAATTGGGAAACTATAAATTGAATTTCAAAAAGATCTGTTATTATCTTGGCACTGTTGAAAATAATATTGAGGAGTTCATATTGTTTCTGAGTATTTTTGTCCATTGTAGAACCTTGCTTTCAAAGTTTTTCACGTAGATTGCAATTAGGTTTTTTATTTAAATCGACTTGGGACATTGTAGAGTCTTGGGAACCATTACCCAACTTATGGATAATAAAGTTGGTAATTATTTCTTCTTTTTTATGATGTAAAGTTAAAACCCCATTTCTTGGGGTGTGATGACGTGATTATTGACTTAATTAGATTATGAGTATTGTTGTTTACTGATTTTAATGCTTAATTGAAGTGGGTTTAATCGATAGTTTTGTATTAATCTATAAATTGTAGTTGCAAATGCAATTCTAGGCTTGCTTGAGAAAGAGGTTTTAGAACCAAGGTTTTTGATTAATGATTGTAGTTGTTGGGTTGATGTGGATTAAGTTCGAGAGAGTGAATCCTAAACTAGATTCTACCTATCTAGCTCAAGAGAGTAGAAAATTGATGTTTTGGGCTGTTTACATTGTTAAGCATGTCGAGGTTCGAGATAACTCGCTTGAATCGTAATAGTTGTTCGAGAGAAAGCTATTGCATCTATAGTCTAGCCTATCTGCTGAGATTTAGCACTCATTAGTACATTTCAATTACCCATATAGCGAATTTAGACTATAATCGATCACATCCTGAGAATTCCTATCTACATTGTTGCTTCCCCTGTTTTCTTATTTGTCTTAGTTGCTAATTGACAAACCAATTTCCCCCATCTGATATTAGTTTTCAACCCCTTCGATTTATCTAAATTTGAGTGAATGGGATTAATATTAGCCAAATTGGGTTTAGGATTTACACTCTGGAGTTGAACTCATATCAACGAAATACATACAAACCATTAATCAAAAATCTTAGTTCCAAAACTCTCTCGAGCAAGCTAAGAACACACAAATAGAACTGCATTTGAAACTACAATTCATAAATGAAATCTCAGCTAATGATTAAATCCACTTCAATATAGCATTTAAACTAGTAATTAGCAATACCCATAAGCTAAATCAACCCATAATCACAAGATCACACCCCGAGAATTAGGGTTTTAGCCAAGCATCATAAACAGGTAAAAAGGTTACCAAATGGGTAAGAGTATTCAAGCCTTTACAATGCTCCAAATTGAAGAAAATTAGTAACCCACTTGCAAAATTTCCGAATTGAGTCTCAAAAAGACTTTAAGTTTACAAAGAAACTCTCAACTTCAAAGAAAACTATTCTAAATGGTAGCAACCTCTTTAATTTACAATTCAAAATCCTATTTATAGTCACAAAAAATTATCCACGAAAGGCCATTAGGCGAGGTAAGTCGGGTTCGCCGAGTGGTTCGGCGAACCACCCTTTGCTCTCTTCTATCGCCTTTATGCATTGGCTCTCAGCATCCTGTAACTTTGAGCGATCAATCTTGTCATCGCGGAACTGATTAGGGATTCGCCGACTACCCCTTTTCTATCGCCGACATGGTTTCTTCCCTCAGGGCTGCCACACTCAAACTTTAGGCGGACCAAAGAGCCACTCGGTCAGTCGTCGAGTGGTCTTGGCGATCACCAGGCTCACATTTCTCCACTTCTTCACCTTGTTTTGTTCCTTTTTGTCTGTTAGTGTCCTTGCCTTGCTCCTTAATCCACATACCTGAAATTTAAGGCTTTAACATCAGTTTATAGCATCAATTAGGCATTTTAGGACACTAAAACTATTAAAACAAAGCCCTAAATGAGTCCAAATCTCAGACTCATCAACACCCCTAACTTAAACATTTGCTTATCCTCAAGTAAAACTCAAGATCAACAGTTCAAAAAGGATGTCTCAAATAGTGTTGCATAAGACTCAACATGAGTGTACACAACAAGGTTCAACTTACACATGCAATGATCAGTTGTGCACTCAAATATTCAAATTGTGACTCCCCATTATCAAAGATGCTAAAGTTCACAATACTTGCTTCCGATGAAAGTTCAAATTCAACAAAGGTATTCAAATGCCCTCACAACAAATATGACTTCACAGTCACACAAAATGCCTTCAACAATTTAATGTTCCGGAACAACATACAACTCTCACTCTCACAAAGATGAACAAATTCATGACTTCACCCATAACTTTGCCCTTATTTTCCAATCAACATTCGTTTAAGCTCACTCAAGATTACAAAGGCCTTTTCAAGGCTTGTAACGAGGCTAAGTGTGAAGGTATAGTCATTTAGGCTTAGTGGCTTCTACCTTCCTGAAGTATGGTTTGAACATCACTTTCCTCCTTTTCTTCAACATTTTAAACATGCTCATAATCCACCCCATTATTCAACTTCTTATGAACTACCGGATAGCCCATTCCTTTAGCAATTTCCACTACTTTAAATCACAACTTTCTCATTCTTTTTCTTTTCTTTCTTCTTTATCAAGAATCTTTTCTCTTTTCTCTCTTTTTTACATGGAGGGGTTCCATCTTTTTCAAAACCATTACTCAAAAAGGGATTTCTCACACTTCATGACTTTCCTTCTCTTTTCACTACACCCTCAACTAAGGCTTTTGGCCTAAGTTAGATATTCAAACAAACCACACTTCACAAAAGTTATGGGTTAATAGATAAAGAGAGGTCACAATTGTTCAAGTTTCTTCCAAGAAAAGGGTAAGGCTCAAGAGGGTTCAAGCAAGGTTAACACATTGCCACGACTCGAGAGCACTCCATAGTCGTAACACAACATACTCGACCCCAAAGGGGTCTTATACAAGCCTCATAGCTCATTCATTGCATAATATACTTAAAAATAGAGAGGAATTAAAAACTTCCTTTACAATTGAAGACATTTTCATTAAAAAGATAGCGGAAGACTTTCTAGACTTTGTACCTTATGTCTCAAACCATCTATTACTTTGAATACAACACTGGGACTTAGCCCATACAAAAGCTTTAACAAAACTAAAAGACAAAAAAAAAGGCAATGGGTTTGTCCTAGAAACTATGAGGACTCACCAAGTCTTCATCCTCAAGCACCTTAGAAACCTACTACTCAAGCATAGAACACCAACATCTCCAAGCCCTACACATTAGTAAGAAAAGGGGAAGAATGGGGTTAGCACAATTAAGTACTAAGTATGATGAACATGCAAAAACATTCTTTAAAAGGGACATTTCGGTTGGAAACCATGCATTATGCCACTTTTTGGAAATATCATGTACAATAGCATAAGAGACATAAAATACAAGTATAACCATTATTCAAGTCATAATACCACATTTAGACAATATCATCATGTAAATCATTACCTTTACCTTAGACCTTCACTTCAACTAATCCTCATGCTATACCTTGTGCAATGTATGGATTGCGTTCCATACCACTATCCACACCAAGGCACCACATTAAGGTCACCAAAAAGTGAACTTACCATCCATTCCTTTTCACCTTTACACGATATCCATATAAAAGAGACATAACATTTCATAAGGCATAACAAGGGAAAATAACTCATAATATAACCTAAGTATGGCATGCATAACAAATTAAGCATTTAAGAGTCAACATTCTTTAGTTGCTTCATTTAGAGGACTTTCATACATTAGTCATTAAGACTTAGAGAACTCAATATGATCTTATCAAAGCATACTAGTGCAATGCATAAATGGAATCCCATACTACCACCTACACTTCATAAAACCTCCACAATGCACATCTCACATGATGGGAATAAGAGTTTAACTGACATAGACAATGTAAGCTAAACATGGAATCCGGTGTCATATATCGCCACACTATAAAGAGGTGCTCCGCTTGCCTAAGGTAGAACAGTAACATTAGCTCGGATGAATCCTTAGCTTGGATGAAATCCGCTGGCTAATATCCTATGTGGGCACATAGTTATGGGATAGAAAGATGTTCTTCGGAACTCTAACCTAACATTGGGAGAGTTGCCATCTAACCATATCCACTCGGTGCTTAGCCTACATTCCCATAGATTTTTTCATTGACATTACATTAGTGTATTAGGGAGGAATGCAATAAGCATATCGACCGATGATACATCATTACCAAGGAAGGAATGCTATAAGCCTACCGATCCATGGTACATTCAAGGATAGCTCTATGGTCCAAGAATGACATTAGCCTATCGATTCATGGCCCCTCATTTCATTATTATACTCATGAAAGGAATGCCACTAGCCTATCGATTCACGGTACAATGACTCATTAAGAAAGGAATGTCAGTAACCTATCGGTTCTAGAGTCTCCATTACATTAGATAATTTATGAATGTAATGCTATAAACATATCGATTCATATTCATCAAGTCAAGACACATTTATCACTCATATATGAAAGCAATGTCGTAGCCTATCGATTCATATTCATCAAGTCAAGACACATTCATTACTCAATAAAAGATGTCTAAGCCTACCAATCCAAGATGTACAATATAAAGAAGACAACACTTCACATTACATCATCATCATACATGAGTGTCAAATTGAGAAATAGCCTTTCAATAATAACACATTTACATTCACAACATAATCACCTTAATTTGATTGAATTCATATTCATATACTTAGTAAGTAAACACCTCCACCTTCCAAGTGGATCAACATCTCTAGCACAATTTTACTTCAACATGTAATTTACTCAAAACTTGCCTTCAAGGCCATAAATCTCAAATCATCAACACACCAACAATTTACCATAATTAAGTCATATGTAATGGTAAAATTTAATAACCCAAAGCAATTTAGACAATTTCCATTCATAAGCTTTCATAATCAACAAACCCACTTCATAACGACACAATTTAGGAATTCAGAGAAATCATGGGTTCATAGAGTATTTTCATCATAAATAATCAATTAGACATCAATACAATCAATATATGCCATTAGAAACCATTTGAAATAATTTGGAGAAAGAACCCATGAGATTGAGTAAAACCCTAGGTTTTTCATGAACATTGAAAACATTGAAACTTCTTTGAAATTGACTCTAGAGTGAAATCTAATCCTAGATGAAGGATCACCATACCTTTACTAAGATTCCCCAAGAAATTTGACGAAGAAACTCCCTGAATCCAACCCTAGCTCCCACTTCTTCTTCTTCCTTGAGTTAGAGAGAGAAATATTGAGAGAGGAAGAACTTTGGGTTTTTTTATTAGGGTCTTTTGAATAATGGGGTAAAATAGGTGATTTAAGGCTTTAACCTATTTATATTTATGATATAAACCATTTAAAATCAACCCCACCTAATAAAGCATTAAAAAAAATTACTTAAAAACCCTTAACTTAGGCCGCCCTGTCAAGGACCAAGTTGACTTGTACGGCCCGTGGTGGTGCCTGTGGTCCTCCAGGAAGTAACTCCCTTTCACTTGCCAAACTTCATAAGTCCAAGACATCTTCACGGACCACCTCACGGTCCGTGGTCAAGACAACTAGCCATGAAAGTGGTTGTGGACTTGGGGCAGTAGCCTGGCCTCAAGGCATTGCCTCCCAAGTGCCCAAGTGATCTTCACGGACCACTTCACTGTCTGTGGTCAAGGCCAATGGTCGTGAAAGTGGCCATGGTCATGTGGCAGTGCTTGGCCAAGGTTGGGCAGCCTTGGTCTTTGGCTTAGGCCTTTCCCCCTTGACTTGGTACATTCCCTTGCAACCCTCAACCAACTTCGAAAGGTCCTTCAACTATGGAGTCTAACACGTATCTTGACGTTGGCCCTCACGATTAGGCTCTAATTCACCCTATCATTTTCCAAGCCGTATAATCTCCCACTTAGGAACATTCATCCTCGAATGACACTTTAAACATATTAAGGGGTAACGACTCAAGGCTAGCAGCCCACAATCTTCTTGCAACATCAATATAAATGCATAAACATAGGAGGAAACATCAACTCCACATTAAAAAGCTCAAAACACAACAAGAAGGTAGGAACTACATCTACAAACTCACTATGCTTTAAAACTTTCTCATTTGATTGGAGGAACTTCCTTCTCCAAATCAAATCATGCTCAACACAATATCTTTAGGCACAATATGCAACTTCTTCATAAAACACATTTAGGAATGTTCAACATTTAACCTCATGAAGCATACTAGGCAACTAATTATAGATGCATATTAACACGAGGAACAAAAATCCATGAAAACTCATTTTCTCATATCAACATAAACATCATCAAAACATGCATAACATAAGGAGACTGTGGAAACTCTTTTTCACATAAGGCTCCAAAACATGAAGCAAGATACAAGGAACTCTTCTTCTTAGGCTTGAGTAGGCACATATAGGAAGAGGTAAGGATATCGGGAATCTCAACAACCTTACTACTGAACATACTATACCCCACTAGGAGTAAACCCAACTAAGGTCAACATGACCACAACATAGGAACCATTCACATTTTACTAGAAACCATCAACATACCGGTACTTTTATGCTAGGAAGGTCCTCATTAAGCAACTCTTGCTCACAATCATCCTTACAACATCACTCAAGGCCTCATATGAGTCTACCATACCGGATCTAACCTCCTCAACTCACTACACCTCTTAAGGTGAGAACATCAATCAAGCCTAACTCATGAACATCAAGGACACTCAAAGACCTCACCATCTAGGCACATTATCCCCCACTTAGGAGTAAGCCTATACCAACTCTTTCTAACTTCACTTGTTTCCATTCTAAGGTCGGAGAAATACATCACTAAACCTTCATGCTCATCACACCTAGGCATTTCTAAAACACCATATTTCGCTAAATCTTTCAACATACCTCAAAGCTCCTCATAACATTCTACCAACAACACACACCACCATAAGGCAACCAATTCATACTAAAGTCAAGATCACCATCTTCCATCTCACATCTATCAAGTCACATAGACATAGTTGGCATCACAACCAACCCTTTTCTCTCCCTCAACCCTTGTAACATATACCTTCCCAGTGGTCATACTCTAAATACCATCACATAAGGAATAAGGGAAACACATTATAGAGTTAAACTCCATTGCATGACTTGAAGAATCAAGAAGTGAAACTTTCTTAACACCCAATAGCCTCATATTCATAATGTGGCGTGCTTCACATAATTGACAAGATTCTACTAGATGTGGTTTGAGAAAATCTAAGACCATTCCAAAATCTTGTTCTCTGATACCATGTTTGTCACGACCCAAGAGCACCCCCTAGTCGTAACACGGCATACTCAACCCCGAAGGGGTCTTATACAATCCTCATAGCTCATTAATTACATAAGATACTTGAACATAGAGAGGAATTAAAAACTTCCTTTACAATCAAAGACATTTTCATCAAAAAGCACACATAAGACTTTCTAGACTTTGTACACTATGTATCAAACCATCTATTACTTTGAATACAACACTGGGACTTAGCCCATACAAAATCTTTAACAAAACTAAAAGACAAAAAGGAACACAATGGGTTTGTCCACAAAACTATGAGGACTCACCAAGTCTTCATCTTCAATCACCTTATAAACCTACTCCTAAAGCATAGAACACCAACATCTCCAAGCCCTACACTTTAGTAACAAAAGGGGAAGAATGGGTTAGCACAATTAAGTACTAAGTATGATGACCATGCAAAAACATGATTTAAAATGGACATTTTTGTTGGAAACCATGCATTATGCCACTTTTTGGAAATATCATGTACAATAGCATAAGAGATATACAATACAAGTATAACCATCATTCAAGTCATAATACCACATTTAGACAATATAATCATGTAAACCATTACCTTTACCTTAGACCTTCACTTCAACTAACCCTCATGCTATACCTTGTGCAATGTATGGATTGCGTCCCATACAACTATCCACACCAAGGCACCACATTAAGGTCACCAAAAAGTAAACTTACCATCCATTCCTTTTCACCTTTTCACCTTTACACCATATCCATATAAAAGAGACATAATATTTCATAAGGCAACAAGGGAAGATAACTAATAATATAACCCAAGTATGGAAAGCGTATCACATTAAGCATTTAAGAGTCAACATTCTTCACTTATTTGATTTAGAGGACTTTCAGACATTAGTCATTAAGACTTAGAGAACTCACTATGATCCTATCAAAGCCTACTAGTGCAATGCATAGATGGCATCCCATACTACCACCAACACTTCATAGAGCTTCTCAAGAAATCATAATGCACATCTCACATGATGGGAATAAGCGTTTAACTGACATAGACCATGCAAGCTAGAATCCGGTGTCATATAGGCCCACACTATAAAGAGGTGTTCCACTTGCCTAAGGTTGAATGGTAACATTAGCTCGGATGAATCCTTAACTTGGATGAAATCCACTTGGTAATATCCTATGTAGGCATAGAGTTATGGGATAGGAAGATGTTCCTTAGAACTTTAACATAACATTGGGAGAGTTTCCATCTAACCATATCCACTCGGTGCTTAGCCTGCATTCCCATAGATTATTTATTTCACATTACATTAGTAAATTATGGAGGAATTTAATAGGCCTATTGACGCATGATACATCATTACCAAGGAAGGAATGCTATAAGCCTATCGATCCACGGTACATTCAAGGATAGTTCTAGGGTCCTCATGAAAATAATGCCACTAGACTATCAATTCATGGACCCTCATTTCATTATTATACTCATGAAAGGAATGCCACTAGCCTATCGATTCATGGTACCTTGAATCATTAATAAAGGAATGCCACTAGCCTATCCATTCTAGAGTCTCCATTACAGTAGATCATTTATGAAAGGAATGTTATAAACCTATCAATTCATATTTATCAAGTCAAGACACATTTATCACTCATATATGAAAGGAATGACATAGTCTATCGATTCATATTCATCAAGTCAAGAAACATTCATTAATCAAGAAAGGATGCCTAAGCCTACCAATCCAAGATGTACAATATATAGAGGACAACACTTCACATTACATCATCATCATACATGAGTGTCAAATTGAGAAATAACCTTTCAATAATAACACATTTACATTCACAACATGATAAAATTAACTTCATTGAATTCACATTCAAATACTTAATAAGTAAACACCCTCACCTTTCAAGTGGATTAACATCTCTAGCACAATTCTACTTCAACATGTAATTTACTCAAAACTTGCCTTCAAGGCCATAAATCTCAAATCATCAACACACCAACAATTTACCATAATTAAGGAATAGATAATTATACAATTAAATAACCCAAAGAAATTTAGACAATTTCCATTCATAAGCTTTCATAATCAACAAACCCACTTCATAAAGATACAATTTAGGAATTCAGATAAATCATGGGTTCATAGAGTATTTTCATCATAAATCATCAATTATACATCAATACAATCAATATATGCCATTAGAAACCATTTGAAATCATTTGGAGAAAGAACCCATGAGATTGAGTAAAACCCTAGGTTTTTCATGAACATTGAAAACATTGAAACTTCTTTGAAATTGACTCTAGGGTGAAAGCTAACCCTAGATGAAGGATCACCATACCTTTACTAAGATTCCCCAAGAAATTTACTAAAGAAATGCCCTGAATCCAACCCTAGTTCCCACTTCTTCCTCTTCCTTGAGTTAGAGAGAGAAATATTGAGAAATCAAGTCTTTGGGGTTTTTGATTAGGGTCTTTTGAATAATGGGGTAAAATAGGTGTTTTAAGACTTGAAACTATTTATAACTATGATATAAACCATTTAAAATCAACCCCGCTCAATAAAACATTAAAACAAAATTACTTTAAAACCCCTAACTTGGGAATCCCCGTCAGAGACCAAGTCCACTGGTATGGTCCGTGAAAGGGGACCACGACTCGTGGCCCTCTAGGAAGTGACTCCTTTTCAGTTGCCAAACTTCATGAGGCCAAGGCATCTTCACAGAAAACTTCACGGTCATTGGTCAAGACCACTGGCCATGAAAGTGGTCGTGGACTTGGGGCAGTAGCTTTCCCTCAAGGCCGTGCCTCCCAAGTGCCCAAGTGATCTTCACGGACCACTTCACGGTCTGTGGTCAAGCCCACTGGCCGTGAAAGTGTCCATGGTCATGAGGCAGTCCTTTGCCAAGGTTGGGAAGCCTTGGCCTTTGGCTTAGGCCTTGCCCCCTTGGCTTGGCACATGCCCTTGCAACCCTCAACCAACTTCAAAAGGTCCTTCAACTATGGAGTCTAACACGTATCTTGACGTTGACCCTCTCGATTAGGTTCTAGTTCACCCTATCATTTTCCGAGTCATTACACACATATCACAAGGTTGGCCACAAAAGAGGTATATTGTCAAATTGTTTTCACTCTTCAAAATTGTTGCCTAAGATCATTTCAAGTGCTTGCATCACTCAATCAATCGGATAAACGGGGCAAATTCTAGGTGTCATAACACACAATTTTCAAAGTAATCTAATCACACAGGGCATTGGTACCAATATCGAACAATTCTCCACAACTTCTAGCTAGCGTGCAATGTTCATTAGAAGAGACTCATTCAATAACTGGCTAGTCACAACGAGATGCTAATAGTTCACACATTGTCTATGCAACTTTGGTTGCTTCATTGTAGGTGCACATATATTTTGTTCAATTAAGAGCACTATTCAAGTCATTGGTACTGATCACAATGGATATTAAAGTTGCACAAGAACAACCAAAATCACACACAAAAGAGCTGGAATCATCCGGTCTGCTCAGTCACTCCTTCTATCGGGGCATCAGTACCCGATGTCTCATCAGTTGTAGCCGAACTGGAGCCTGCTATAGTAGTATCTCTCAAGGAGGACTGTCTAGTTATCTTGAACATGACACCCTCTAAGTTATCCAGATCCTCATTGACAGTTGCATCCTACACCTCAAGTTGCTGCCTCGGCCTCCGTATCAACAACACCAGCATCCTCCATAGGAGCCGAAGGTACCTCAACATAGGCTGGAACATCTTCACTCAAGACATCTGGGATCCCTACCGAATCAAATAGGAAAGTGAAGTCTGTGGACTTCAGATGGTCCACATCTTTCCTCAACTCAGAAACCTTGGTTTACAAAGTCATCACTTCATTAGTAACACCCTGCCCTCTTACACAAACCTCTACTCTCGGAGAGAGAGCATCAATGGGTGCCCTGAGAGGTGTCATTTCAGTAGTAATAACTCTCTAAATCATCCAAGGCACCTCACCCTTTGGCCGGAAAGCCCGCATATCGACAGAATGGGCTAGGTGCCCCATTTTGATAAGCATAGCCTGGTTAATCGGAGGCCTGGAGGCAGTAGAACCAGCATCAGCTCTAGGGTGAGGGGAAGAAATAAAGAACTCGGGGTCTGAGAAGGAGTAGGACTAGAAGTACTTGAAGGCCCGGACGACGAAGTAGGCAAGGCTGTCTCTGCAGGTAATGTATCGATATTGATCTTTGGGGATGTATCTACCGAGGCTTCTCTCTTTCTATCAGCTTTGTCCCATGTGTACTCGACCTTTATGTGTCGGATATCAGTAAAAGATGTAGGGCTAACCTCGACATCCCTCTTCTCATCACGAGAAACTCCATCCTAATGACACAACTCTATGATATGTACTGGAAATGGAAGGGATTTCTGGTGCTTCTTGGCCCTCATTGCAATCTCCTACTCGATAATCAATCCCAAATTTAGCTGCTTCCTGTCTATGATAGACCCAAGACAAGCATCCTTAGGGTGGCGGAGAATGGACTTGTTCTGTGACAGCATGACTATGCTACTGATGAAGACAAACCAATACCAAGCTACTATGTTTAGGTCCTTCTTCTCGATAGGCGGTCCAACCTCAATCGACCTTGGTGTGGTGTCAGAAATAACAGGGGCTAGCCAACCCTTCAGGTCATCTAGAGTCTGTGTAGTAGTAATTCTTTGGTACTCATGTGCAAAGTCCGTAGCCCTCTCAAATACAATGTTTATATCAACACTATTGCATCTGACCTTCCTCCCTCGGACCAACACAAACTCTACTGGTCTGAAGATACTAGCCTTCTTCTTCACCTGATGTACCAGACTACCATAGGCTGAGTAGATTTATCGGACCCATATGGGAATGTATGTACCACGGGGCCTGGTGAAGAAGGTGGAACTGGAGAGTGTCCCACACAATTGGGTATCTCTCCACTACACCATCTGTGGACAGTCATTTTTCTTATATGATGGTCCTCAATCCCTCGGCCTTTAACCGATTGAGTAACTGGGGAGGAGGACCCTGAACTGCTGGTTCTGTAACCACCGTCTGGGGTGGAGATGGAACTGAATCTGAAGCTGGAGGAGTCTGCTCTGGAATCCTAGATAGATCATGACGAGCTTTGGAACGTAGCTCTGCTCGTCGGGCCTGTAATAGCTGATTATCCTTAGGCTTAGAGAATTAAGCTTGAGAATCAAATGACTCTCCCTTCCTACCGGAGTTATGCTCCGGTGTGTTAACTATCAGAGCCTTGCCCTTGCCTCCCTTCAGAGGTAACTTCTTCCTCTTTGCACTAGAAGTAGATGTTTCTTCATTGATCACAATCCTTCGTGCCCGCTTTGAGGGCGGCATGCCACTATCATCCAAGTTTGTTCTAGCCATATCTAGAAAACACATAGAAAAGTGTTAAAAATCAGTCCAAGAAAATTGTAGACATTTAGCTGTAGAAAGACTCACAGAACTAGTTGGTGAGTCACCGAACCACTTAGGCGAGCCAGATCAGACTCTCAGACTTGTTTGGTGCGTCGCCAAATGGACTTGTGCTCACCAAACTCCCCATTTTCCAAATCTTTTATCCTATCAACCCACACAATCAACACCCGTTATTCAAAATCAAAGACTAAAAGATTAAAAAGTTGGGTTGCCTCCCAAGAAGTGCCTTAGTTAACATATGGTACGGCGAGTATACCAAATCAAGCTTCATTTTTGGGGTTTGCCGTTGTGTAACTTGGCAAACTCCCCCCCCCCCCCCTTTTGTTGTCTTGGATTCAAATGAGAATAAATTTGACCCATTTGGGTCTCCAGCTGCTTATAGAAACTGAGTGAGAGGTCACCGTATGATTGCAAGTTGAGACATCCTCTTTCATATCTTTCAACACTTTGTATGACCCTTTAACATTGTTGACAATGCGTGAGAGCATATCTTCTATACGGCCACCTTAAGATTCCTTGGGATTTTGATGCTCATGGGAGGGACGTACTTGTCCTTATCACCCTCTCTTTCCTTCCAAGTGGCATTACGATCATGCCAATCTCTATCACGGTCTCTCCATCTCTCATCTCTATTCTAACCTTGATTTCCATCCTGTCTTGGGTAGTTTGCACGATAACCTCCTCCTTAATTGGCTAGGAAGTTCACTTCCTCATTGTACATCGCTTCGAATTGTGCTTCATCGAAGTTTACTCTACCAACACCACATCATTAACACTCTTTGTACCAACACCCACATCATTAACACTCTCTGTACCAACACCTATGACATTTTTTGACAAGATATCCAACTGGGTCATCATTTTGGCCATGTTTCAGTCTCTCTCTTGACCATTTTCGATCTGCTCTTTTGTCAATATAAAACTGAGAGGGGAGACTTGGTCTTCACGAGTGTACCATGCCCTATTTATCTTGGTCATGCAATCAAGGAGTTGAGATGTTACTTCATTAGGTTGTTGCATTATACTACCGGGAACGAATTTTTGGGCAACACCTTTGAACACCGAGTCGAGGCTCCTATAGAAGTATTGCAGCAACAAATTATTTGGACGTCCATTAGTTGGGCATTACAACACTGTAATACCCGGAAACTAGTAAGCTAAACTAGAGAGTTCTAGAGCCTTGTGTTAGGGTTTTAGAGTTTGATATGAGGGCTAAAATCGTAGATCACTCCCGTACTTGGAATGAGAGTTTTAGGGTTAGGGAGTCAAGGTATGACCCCCCAAGGACCAACCAAGGGTTCCTTGAGGAGGACCCCAAAACAGCCCAAAAGCTGTCCAAAATAGTGGCCTCCCAGGAAGGGCATCCACAAGTCGTGGGTGGACCCACGCCCCATGGAAAGGGATCGTGGGTGAAGGCTTTAACTTCCCTGTTTTTTTAGCCTCAGCCCCCAACCCACAAAGGACCAAAATGGTCCGTGGGTCTATCCACGACCCGTAGTTGTGGGTCGTGGATGGGGCCTGTGTTGCTGTCCCTTTCAACCAATATAAGGGTAGTTAGGTAAATTCCTTAGTTAGTTAGTATTAAGTTAGGTCATTTTGTATAGTTATTATTCACCTATATAAGTACTTTTAAATAATTAATCAACCTCTTACAGTCCATAAATCCCAAACCCAAAATCCATAATTGAATTTTCCCCTCAAGAAATTATCTATCTAGAAGTAAAGAAGAAGAAGGCGAAGAGAAGCAATCTAGGTAAAAAATCCTTCATTGTTACAAGCTTTTGCTAGGCTTTATATGCAAGGTATGTTAGATTATTCATCTATGGGTTCTTCCACCCACAGAGCCCTCTAGATTTCCCCCAATTGTTAAGACAAAACCCAAATCTTGCTAGGGTTTCTTCCTACATTGTGGGTAGTATTTGAGTATGATTCCAATTGAGTGGATAGTGTTTGTTTATAATTGTTTTAGTATTGTATTATGATATTATGATGAATTTATGTGTTTTCCACGGTTAACCCTAGTCTAATTTATGAAATTGAATTATGTGGGTTTATGCCATGAAAGGTGAAATTGAGGATTCATAGATGACTTTCTAGAATTGATGTTATGAGTAGTAATTAGTTATGAATGAAAGCTTATAGACATGAATTGAATTATGTTAAAGATTTTATGATGGATCTTGACTAGTGATGAATGAAGTTGAGCCTTTATGATGAAGTAGAACTAGAATTACCTAGTAATGAAGACTGTGATTACAATGCCTTGTAATCTTGGTTTATAAGATGCTTTTATGGTGTAGAGTTTTAAGAATGAATACTCATAGTTATGAATGTTGATCATTAGGGTTTTTGAGAGTAAATCTAATTTGATGAATTAAGTGTGTTAAGGCTCCAAGAGTAAGGCTTATATGATAATGGTAGATTATTAGATATAATGGTTATGGGAAAGCTTTACCACCTAATCTACCTCATGAATTGCTTGGATGCACAAAGTGATAGAATTACATGGGTTAGGAGTATATCCATGTATAGTGCTTGAAACCTAGGTGGGATGATTGAAAGTAAGGATTGAACCTCAAGGAGGTGAAGTATGGGAATTAGACTTCTAGTAATTGAACTACTTGAATTATATATATATCCATGTCTAATGTAGTCATTCTAGATGTGTTTATTTAATATGAGTTTTGACCTTAGAAAGGGGCAAGATATGATAGTTTGTATGTTGTATGAAGTTTAGTACATGCTTTAGAAACACTTTGAGAGTAAAATGAATATGCTCATGACCTAGTTGTAGTGTTGTTGAAAAGTTAATTCCATTTACACACTTAGGCATGGATATGATAGGAGGTGAAAGGTTTGTCACTTATAGTGATTCTAAGGTTTGAAGACTAGTCTCACTTATTGAATCTAGGAGTTTTAGCATGAGTTTGTTTCATAGACTGTCAAGACATTCTTCCATAATTATCAAATTAAGTCAAGACTTAATATGAACTCAAATGGGAATTATTCTTAGCACCGAGTGGATATTAATAGGAGATGGAAGCCCTCACGTTAGTAGAGGCTAGGTTTCTAGTAGAAATCTTTGGAGATGGGAGCTCTCACACTAGTAGAGGTCGGGTTCCTAGGAGCAATCTTGTGGGATGGAAAGCCCTCACGATAGTAGAGGTTGGGTTTCTAGAAGTGATAACGTTCAAATATACTTCTGGAAAAGAAATATAAACGATCGTATGCAATATATTTACCCAACTATGAGTCGGGGTCGATCCCACAGAGAATATGGAAGAATATTGTCAATAGCAAATATTTAACTCAATAGTCGTTATATAAAA
>JAJOOS010013787.1:0-34961 GCA_029582725.1 Solanum chiquidenum
TATATATATATATATATATATATATATATATATATATATATATATATATATAATCTTAAAATTCTGTAAAAGGTACTATAAATCACAATGTCGTTAAATATCTAAAAAGCTTACAATTTTTTTGTCGAATCATGAAGTGGTTACAAATGGAGTAACATATATTATGTGAAAAATACGTTAAAAAAGTACTATATGTCAACTTAAAATATATAAAAGAATTAATTGACAATAAAAAATTAATATTTACCATAGTATGTGACAAAAGGAATAACCCTTGAAAGTGTAATGTCCCATTTCGTGTGAATTTACTTTTAATTATGAAATGATCATTTTTCCCTTTTTCTAAATTTTCATGCTTAGTTTATGTTGCGGAAATGGTTGGTGTGATCCCCGATGCGATCAGGTGTGTTTTTGACCATTTTTAAGAATTCTTAATATGGTTAACTTTGGTCAACATTTTGTATCCCATGGTCGGTTGGAATCTGTTGGTTCCATTGTATCCAAAACATCAATTTTGAGCTAGTAAGGTGGGTGGTAAGGTTTTTGAGGCCTTTGGTAAAGTTTTGGGCATTTGGGTGAGAAGTTGAGTTTTAAGCTTCAAGAGTGGTCCGGGAGGATAATTTCTTCGTTTGACCTCTTTTCAAAAAATTGATAATTCCATTGAGTTCATAATGTCGAATTTAGTGGGGTAGCATGTCTAGTTTATTATTATCGGACTCCAAACGATTTTCGATGGCATTTTCCTTACATTGGGCAGCTGGTTTTTCAATTTCTGGTGCAGGTTATTTTTTAACCTTTGCGATTGCGGTCCATAGTCTCGTAATAGTGATGTGTCTTCTTAGTGGCTTTCGCGATCGGGTCATATGCTCACGATCACGATGAACCTTTTTCTTTAGCCTTCGCGATCGCGGACAAGGGGTTTTGCGATTTCTTCGTATCCTTCGCAATCACAAGGGTTAGTGGCTCGCGATCGCGATGACCAGTTTTCACTTCGACAAAATCTAAATTCGAAATTCATTTTATTTTTCTCATTTACACCATTTTCTCTCAATTTGAGTTGTGAGATCCGATTCTTGAAAGTTTTTCTTGGTGAAATTCGTTTAGGTAAGTGCCTGTAACTATTATTTATCCATTTTTTCAAGTTTTATCTTCTGAAAACTCTTCTAAATCTTGATTTCAATGTGGGTTTTTGGGGTTTATCCCCTAAGTTGAAAAATTGGTATTTTCATGAATTGGAACTCGTTCCTTGGTCGATTTTAATGGGGTTTTCAACCACGAATTCCTTTTGGCATGTAGAACTTGATTTTTAATTAACAATTTGATTATACCCTTTTGATTTCCCAAGTAATATTTTGGAATATTTTACCCCCCAGTTTCTAATCCTATCAATATAGGTATCCTTGTAATGAACTCTATCCATTTTTAATAGTTGGAGATCGGTTAGCGATCGTGTGGTTGATGAAGTGCTTCAATAGAGTTGTTCGAGTAAAGTTTCGACCACTCTCGCTCTTTTAGATTGAGATGAGTATGTAATTTTTCTTAGGGTCAACAGTGAAATGGGTTGTAGTATGTATTTTAGAGGTTGTTAAGTGTTAACATTCTTATTTGGTCTGTTTGATGCATATTTACTATGTTTAGCATGTATGGAGGCTTGTGTGAAATCGATATTTGTGATGTTTATTCAGCCTAGTGTATCACCTCAAGGCGCACTGATCTTATTTGTGAAAAGGAAAGATGTCAGTATAAGGAAGTGTATCGATTATTGGCAGTTGAACAAGGCTATAGTCAAGAATAAGTATCCTCTTCCCCCACATTGATGATTTGTTTGATCAGCTTATAGTGCGTCAGTGTTCTCCAAGATTGACTTGAGGTCCGACTACTATCAGCTGAGAGTTTGGGATTCTGATATCCCGAAGACTGTTTTTAGGATTGGTTGTAGGCATTATGAGTTTGTGGTCATGTCATTTAGACTAACTAATGCCTCGATCAATTTTATAGAGTTGATGAATCAGGTTTTTTGGCCTGATTTGGACTCCTTTGTGATTATATTTATTGATCGATATCTTGGTTTATTCCAAGAATGAGGTCGATCATATTCGTCACTTGAGGACCGTACTTCAGAGATTTAGAGAGGAGAAGTTGTATGTAAAATTCTTCAAGTGCGAGTTTTGGCTTGTGTCTTTCTTGGGTTATGTGGTGACCAAGGAAGGTATTATGGTTGATCCGGCCAAGGTTGAGACAATTTGTGATTGGGATAGACCTAACTTACCCTATCAAGATTCAGATTTTCATAGGGTTAGCGGGCTATTATCGTCGGTTTGTTCAGAGTTTCTCTTCCATCAGCAATTTTGTTGACTAGGTTGACTCATAATACTGTGGTATTTCTGTGGACCGATGAGAGTGAGACAAGTTTTCAAAAGCTCAAGGAGTTATTGACCTCAACACCTATCTTAGCATTACACTAGGAGGGTATGACATTTATGATATTTTGTAATGCTTCAGGTGTTGGTCTAGGTGGTGTATCGATGCAAAAAGGGAGAGTCATAGCCTATGCTTCTCAACAACTAAAGGTGAATGAGAAAAACTACCCTACCCATGATTTAGAGTGATATTTGTCTTGAAGTGATGAAGGCATTATCTCTATGGTGTGCATTGTGAAGTCTTTACCGATTATCGTAGCCTTAAGTATCTCTTTTCTCAGCCGAATCTGAACATGAGGTAATTGGAATTGTTGAGGACTGTAACATTACCATTCTTTATCATCCGGGCAAGGCAAACGTGGTAGCGGATGCTTTAAGTCAGAAGGCACCTAGTATGGGTAGCTTAGCCTTTCTTAAGGCGGAGGATATACATTTAGCTTTAGAGGTTCAGTCGTTGGCTAGACAGTTGGTTCGACTCGATATTTCTGCAATTCATTGTAGTTTAGCCTTTGTTGAGGCTAGGTCTACATGATGGATCAGATTCATTCCTACCAGATTAAGAATGACAAGTCGAGAATGATTCTACACAAAGTGTTAAAAGGAGAAGCTAAGTCAACGTCTCTTTATCCCGAGGGAATTTTGAGGATTTATGGTCAAATTTGTGTTCCTAAAGTTGGTGGTTGGGTGCGTATGATATTGGAGGAGGCTCATTGTTCTAACTATTTCATTCACCTGAGCCAAAATGTATCATGACTTGAAGCAACACTATTGATGGTGCGGCATGAAGAGAGACTTTGTGGATTCTATGGCCAAGTATTTGAACTGTCAAAAAGTGAAGTATGAGCATCAATGATCGGGTGGTACGATTAAAAGGATGTACATCCCTGAGTGGAAGTGGGAGTGCATTACTATGGACTTTGTGACTGGATTACCCTCGACTTTGGGTAAGTTTGATTCTATTTGGGTTATTGGGTAGTATATATATATATATATATATATATCTACACACTACATTAAAAGTATGAACTACCTAACTTAAATGTTAAATTATTATAATGCCCTCACCTTCAACTTAAAACACCAAATTTAGTATATCTTCTATATTATATATTGTATTATATTATATTATATTTATATTATATTATATTATATTAAAAACATACACCTTTTCACATTGAAGGGTTGTGACATTTTCAAAGTGTTATAACTTTTCCGATTAGTTGTGACTTTTCTAAAGTGTTGTGACTTTTTTGAAGAGTTGTGACTCTTCCAAAGAGTTAATTACTTTTATGATGAGTCATGACCTTTTTGAAGGGTGTTACTTTTTTTTAACAAGGCACATTAAGCATTTTTTTCATACACTACCCTTTGCTGGCTATAAAAAGAGGGGTTTCCTCACATTTTTAAACTACAATTTTTTAAAGTTTTCTATTGCTCTTCTTCTTCTTCTTCTTAAAACAACCAATTTAGTATATTTTCTATACTTTATATTATATTATATTAAAAGAAGGCTTCTTCACATTGAATGCTTACGATTTTTCCAAAGAGTTGTGACTTTTACAATGAGCTGTGACCTTTTCGAAGGATTGTGATTTTTCTAAAGGATTGTGTCTTTTATGATAAGACACAATAAGTACATGCTAATAATACCCTTTGTTAACTTTAAATGGAGGAGTTTCCTAACATTTTTAAACGATGATTTTTTTATGTTTTCTATCTTCTCTTCTTAAAAATACAAGTGTGATTTACAGACGTTGGAAGAAAATAAATTCTATTGCAGGCCATAGAGAAGTGTCAGATCAGTTTATCTATATCTAGCTTTATGTTACAAATAGGTATAGGTGTTTTTTGGACGTTGATTTGACAATTTTCATTAGTAATCAAAAGAAAGTTTACATCCACTATTCATAAGAACTTATTCTTTATCATTCCATTTATAATTTTTTATTTAATTATTTTATTTAATAATATTGACATTATTTTAAAAAAATAGTGCAGTACATGATTTGTTATTCACGTGCAACGCACGTGCATCAAAACTAGTATATATATTACCCTTTTATATAAGCCAACAAGAGTGGGACTAACATAACATTAAGTTTTTGTACCTTTAGCATTAGGTGTTTGTATCTTTTTACAACTATCATGGAATTAAGTGTTTGTACCTTTAGCATTACGTGTTTGTACCTTTATATAAAAAAACCTATAATTCATCCCTTCTAATGTAGGACTCTTTATGACCCTATTTTATTGGTCGTTCAGCACGTGGATGGTTCTATATATATTTGCGTATACATTATAGTTGTTGCCTTTACATATATACTCAAAAAAATCAAAAGTGAACCATCAGTCCTTCTCTCAACTAACTTCTACAGCTCAATTCCTTGAAGCTTCAAATTGGTGGGTTTTTTGGTTTTTGCTTTCATCGGTTTGCAACTTTTAGTCCTTTTATTTTCTTTTTATGCAATTGGTTGTTGCTTTTACTTCTGTGAATCATCTCTTTTGTTTGTTCTACTCATGCACACTTCTTTGTTATTTCTTCTTTGATGTTTCTGCTTCTACAACTCATCTCCTTGAAGCTTAAAATTGGTGGATTTTTATTTTCCTTTTGTTGCTTTCATCGGTTTGCAGCTTTTATGTCCTTTTATTTTCTTTTTGTGCAATTCTTTGTAGATTGTTCTTCTGTGAATCTCCTATTTTCTTTGTTCTGCTCATGCACACTTCTTTGTTGTTTCTTCTTTGATGTTTCAGCTTTGTTGTTTCTTCTTTGAGATATTTCAATTTCTTTGAAGAATTGCAGTGCTAAATATATTTTATTGATTTTTTTCTCTTGCTTTCATTTTTTGATTTGTTAGTTTCTATTGCATGTTAGTATTATTAGCGTCTATTCTCTGTATTGTACAAAAGGTGTTTGATGGTGTGTTGTAATGAACTTTGTTCCCTTCTTTAACAGTAGACTCATAGAGATTCTAGAGTTCAAAAATTTACAGCATTTAACCTTGCATGTCTGCCTTACCATTACCAAGAGTTTACAAATTTAAAAGAACTCTAAATGTTATGGCTATCATTGTAAAGATAAATACATATGGCACCAAGATTGAATATTGAAGGAATAACAATTGACACTCCCGATTGGACTTGCAAAGTCCAAATTGTGGACATGAGTCAAGACCGACTAAGTTTGGAGAGGAAAATACTATTCCAAAATCTGATTTTGGAAGACGAGCAAGTAATCTCGTTCATTGTTGTTACATCTAATCCTCTAAGAATAATTATATTATTTATCTGTATTTCACAAAGTTCTCCGACTTTAAACAACAAATCAGAGAAGCTGTATATGGTGATGATATTGACTATTATGTAGAGAAGCTTATAGGGAAACTTTGTTTGCAGGCAAACATTCCACCAAATAAATTGGTGGATAAAATGGTTGAGGCATCCAGGATAACTGTTGCTTCCAAAATCAAGGATGTCACAAATCCTCTTTTTGGGAGAAAATCAGGGGCGGTAGGACCATTAGCAGTAGTACCACATACACCAGTAGTCATCCCATAGGGTGAAGGCCAATCTGAGCAGGGTGACTCTTTACAACCAGCTTCGGAGGTACCACCACTGCCACCAACTTCAACCTCACAGGCCACAAATACTTTTATCACTCTTCCTACTATTTTCCTTGAGAAATCGGTTACAGATCAACGACAAACTAGGACTTTAGTCAACCAAATTGTACATCGGATGCCCCATCTCATAGAGCATGATGTGTTAGTGATGAGTCCACAAATTGGACTCATTTAGGGCATTATTTAGATAGATTTAGTGTCCTCAAATGCCTCTTTTGTGCCAATACCTAATTTTGCAGGTATTTGGATTGAGGAACAAAGCATGAACACTAATTTGCAAAAAGGAACGAAGCGAGCTGAAAGAAGAAAGAAATGAAGGCTTGGTGATCGCCAAGTCCCTTTGGCGAGTCACCGAATGGACACCATCTCGCCTAAAGTTCCAGTGTGCCAAGCCCTGAAGGAGAAAATCAATTTGGTGAGAGAAAGGAGCAGTCGACGTGTTGCCGAGTGGTTCCGCGATGCAGTGTTGGATCGCCTAAAGTTACAAAACTCGAGGATGTTGAAGCCTAAAACAAAAGGGTGATGGAACTGACCAAATGGAGGATCACCGAGTTGATCGGCGAGCCCGACTTACTGCGCTGAATGGCCATTCACAGCATGTTTTTGGCGACTATAAATATATTTTCAAACGTTAATCTTAAGGAGGTTTTTATCATAAGTTTTATCATATTTTTGGAATTAGTTTGAACTCTGAGTTTGAAGACAAGTTTTCCTTAGCTTTGAAGAATTGAAGTATTCCATTTTTGAGAAATTAGAAGTGGGTCTTTGAGATTCTTCAATTTGGAACTTTGTAAAGACGAAATTAATCTTACCTAGTTGATGGAAACACAATTTGGTAACGATTTTTATCTTTTTATGATGTCTAGCTAAAACTCCAATTCTTGGGGTATGATTATGTGATTATGGGATGATTTAGCTTATGGTTATTGCTAATTGTTAGTTTAAATGCTGTTTAGAAGTGATTTCAATCATTAATTGTGGTTTAAATTAAAGGATTGTAGTTGCAAATGCAGTTCTACCTTCGTGCTTTTGTCTTGCTCGAGAGAGAGGTTTTAAAACTAAGAGTATTGATTGATGATCTGTGGGTATTGGGTTGTTATGGGTTTAGCTCGAGAGAGT
The DNA here is from genome assembly GCA_029582725.1 of Solanum chiquidenum. Taxonomy (NCBI): domain Eukaryota; kingdom Viridiplantae; phylum Streptophyta; class Magnoliopsida; order Solanales; family Solanaceae; genus Solanum; species Solanum chiquidenum. The sequence continues at coordinate 7,160 of JAJOOS010013787.1, forward strand.
GTGTCCTAAACCCTTTTCTATACATTCAGCTCAATAGAGTGAATGGGCTAAGGCGTAGGTTGTTCTTATTTTGCTTGCTTGTTAGTGTTCGAGAGAAACCAACTTGATTCGGGTAAATTGTTCGAGATAAAGTTTACCTCTTTTATAGTCTAGCTTAATCACTGATGTACATCTATTTTCTAACAGTTGCAATTACCCATTTGTCTATATTAGCCTATAATCGAATCATATCCCAAGAACCCGTCTCAATATTGTTATCTTTGTGTTATTTGCTGCTGCTGTAGTTGATAATTGCAATCAAACCCCCCTTGTTATTTGAAATTCGTGTCACCCCTAATTTGAATTATGTTTTTATTCGTAAATATCTATTCCTATGATTGACTTGAGCATATTCATACTTTACTCTTGAATCTTAAACACGTACCACTCCCTGTGGGATTCGACCCCAACTCATTTAGTTGGGTTATTATACTGACTAACGATCATAGATGCTTAGAAGTAGATTAAGTGTCCTTGATAACGTTAAATTAGTTAGCTGCGGAGAATCGAGTAAAAGATGAGATGCGGAAGGAGATGGTTGTCTTAAAAAATAGGATGGATGGTTTGGAGGCCCATGTACAAGCTCAGTGGCAGGCTGCAGGTTCAATCAATACTGACGAGTTCAAGACGCAGTTGGCCAAGATGCAAGCTCAAGTTGCTAAACTGGCTGAGAAGCCGGTACAGGTGCCTACTCCGGTCATGGCAGAGTCATTGATGAACTTGTTCAGTGAGCCGCCTACCACTCAATCCCTGGATGACTTCTGGGGGGAACTCCCTAAAATCAAATCCAACAAGAAAAAACACAAAGCTAGAGAGTATAATGAGGAGCTGCCGGCTGACCTATCCAAGGAAGAAAGAAGACAACACAAAAAAGCCCTCAAGGCTTCAAGGAAAAAGGCAAGATAAGAAGTACTTGCACAACAACAACGAGATGCAGTGTTAGCTGGCGCTTCTGGTAGCGGAGTACCTGTCCCGGTTAGTGGCAGCCAGCCGGATCTAGAGCTGGTTTCTGAGAGTGCACCAATTGATAAGGGTGCCGACGCTGATCTGGCTACCGACGCCTAGTGCGTTGTAGGTATGACCCTCCTCACAGCCATATATTATTTTTTGTTCATTGACTTTGAGGGAAAAGTCTTTTTGTTTGGGGAGGGGGTGGTGAGCAACCTCCCATTTTAACTGTTAAAATGAATGGAGGTTGACTTTGTGTTTGGCTGATAAACTGTGATTGGTGTGTTTGGTTTTTGATGAAAATGTGAAGTTTTTGTGTGTTGAGCTATGCAATAGCTAGTTCTGTTTGAAATGATGGCCTTAATCTGAAATTTGATTGTTAGGCTCTTTAGATGAAATCTTAGGTACCTACAGCTTGAACATTGCTAGTCTGGAAAATAAATTGGTGAACTAATAAACTGGAAAATGTAGTCATGTGTGTGTGAAGTTTGCTTGAAGTCTAACACTAGGAGCATAAACTAGAACTTGCCCGAGTAGTCTTGTTTAAATCTGAGAATAACTGGATTGGAAAGGATCACTAGGCCATTTTTCCTAAGCCATTGAAAAGACAAAAATAAAACAACCAAATAAAAATCATATGATTTGAACCCGATTTGAGCTTGAAAACCAATTTTGTTCTTACCCATTAAATATCATATCCTTGGGTCTCCGAAGATACGATGTCACAACTCAGGCTAAAAGCCTAAGTTTAGGGTGATTACAACCCGAGCAGAAAGGAAAAGTGAAAAATAAGGTTCACTCAGTTAGCTGAAAGCACAAAATGTGCAATAAAAAAAATTATATATAAAAAATAAAATAAAAAATAATGGATAATAGGATATACTGAAATGAAGAAAAAGAGGGAATCACTCGGAAAGAGTTGTGTGCGAACGAAACTTTGGAGAACCAAGGTACTAGTCCCTCACAAACCAAAATATCCATTCCCTAGCCTGAGCCTATGTTACAAGACGATAAAGTCCTACAGTGATCCTATTCCGGTTGTTTGAAAGATAAAGCGTAGAAAGCAAGGGCTGGCATATGGTCTTTTGTTGTTAGTGTTAGAAGTTCTTTGAGAGTGTGCGCGTAGAACTTAGTCCCAATTATCATGAGTGAGGGACTTTTTTGGTGTGAGGACACAGTGATTGCATTTGATAGTTAGATTGTGTTAGCTGATAGTACACATGCATACGCATGGTTGACTGTGAGTAATGAGATGTCATATATTGATCCTTGCATGTAGAATGATGGTTTTGGATACAAATTGTGTTGAGATGGTTGCTGCACAGTTTCAAAAAGATTTTGAATGTTTGACTGCTAAATGTATTATTTTTCTCATCACTTGAGGACAAGTAATGGTTCTATGTTGAGGGTGTTGATGTGCCGCGAAATCTTGGCACATTTGATGCTTGAAAACTAAGGATTAATACCAGAATCGAGTGTATGTGGATATGATGTGTTTGGAAGTGTTGTACAGGTAAAACAGGTGGACGTGAAAGAGAAAAGAAAACAAGAAAATGCAAGTTGGAAATTGAAATTTTGATGTCCAAGTGAAGATCATGGAGCCCTTAACGGACCGTGGTCCTCCTGACGAGCCGTGAAGCTTCTCGTGGTTGCTATCCAGTAGGCATGCATTTCAGAGTGAAGGTTGATGTTAGCCCAAGTAGAGATCATGGACACCCATATGGGCTGTGAAGATCAGGACGGGCCGTGATATTGTTCATGAAGTTGAACCAGTGACTAGGCATCAAGGAGTTAAGATTGAATTGGTCAAGTGAAGACCACGGGCACCTATATGGACCGCGGTCATTGTCACGATCCGTGGTGACTTTCCAATGTACGGGCCTTGAAGACTCAAGTTTGGAGAAGTGCAAGTCAAGACTACGAAGGGCTTTACGGACCGTGAAGCCCTTGACGGACCGTGGTGGTACTCGTGGAGCTGCGCGACAGATAGAGTAGGACTCTTTTTAAACACGTTATTTGAATTAAATAGGTCATTTTTATCTTTTATCTTGTGATATCTAGAACGAGAGACTTAGTTTTGAAGACTTTCGACTTTGGTTTATATCGAAAACATTGAATCGATCTTGGAAGTTGGATTTCAATTTTCTCTATATTATTCGTTCATTGAATTTGTAGATTTTTGTAAGTAAACTTTCTTAATATTTTCATTATTAATCTCTTTTCATTTAGTGGAAGTCAGGAGTGGCTAAACACCACAACTAGGGTAGTGGAAACTATGACGGAAATCTAAATATGAATTCGTAAAATGAGTCGAAAGTGGATTATATTTGCAATATCTAACTCAACTTTCATTATTCATTTGTTCTAATGAGTGAACGCATTAGAGTCAGCCTGTATCTATCGATTGTTCGAGAGAAAATAGATAGTTGGGAAAAAGCGGAGTTAATCTGATAAAATGGCGTTAACTGTCGAGTTCGAGAGAAGAGAACTTTAAAATCATTGTAAGTGAGGGTATAACTTGTTAACACTAAAAGACCGAGAGGAATTGAGTGAAAATTATCTAACTAGACTTAGAAGTGTTAGATATAGTAAATTCGCTTATACATTGCAAAAACTGAATTACCTGAAACTCAGTTACGGATGAACAATAGATATAATGTCATGGGACACACAACCCTGGTTTTATTTATTTATCAAAACAACTTTAGAATCAATACTCTGTTAATTAGTAATCTGGATCTTGTTTAAAAATCTTTGATACTATAACTTTACATCGAAAATTAATTTATATTCTGTAATTGTTTCTCTAGGAAATAATAACCACATTTGGGTAAACGCGACAGTGAAATCATTTCTATAAAGAAATTCTCTGTGGGATCGACCTCAACTCACGTTGAATTCTGTAAATTATCTTCAACCGTTTATACTTCTTAATTGAAGTGTTAGTTTAGACGTATCAAATTTTGGCGCCCTGCCAGGGAATTTCAATTCAGAAGTGCTTTACTAGCATTTATTTAAATTGTAGTTATATTTCCTAATTTTACATCTTGTTCTTTGTCTGTGTCTTTTACGGGTGAGTTCGACAGTGTATGCCAAATACCAGAAGTAAGGTAGCTCCATTGATTCCTTACGACCCAGAACTTTGAAAGACTATCCGCAAGATGGTGAACGCATAGGAACTTGAGGAACAAAGGCAAAGATTGGGACTGGAAGCTGAAACCGCTGCAAGAGGTTTTCAGCAGAATGATGTGAACAACCCGCTTGGGGTGGTGAATGAAAATCTAGAAGTGGAAGAAATATCTCCTCCTCACCGCCAACCACTAGCTCCAATGGGTCGAGCACATCATCCATCTCACATGATGTACGAGGAGGATGACTTAGATTTGGATGGAGCTGGAGCCACTGGAGCGATAGTATTACTTATACTACCTCCAGGTGTAAAATTTACTATCACTAGCACCATGATCCAGTTGCTGAATTTGAAAGGTATGTTCAGAGGTGCAGTTGGTGATGATGCGAATCAATATTTAATGAACTTTGTGGCAATATGGAAATTACAGGAAATTTGTGGAATGAGTCAGACATCCATGAGGTTGAGGCTATTCCTATTCTCTCTCACTGGGGAGGCTACAAATTGGTTGCATGAGATGCCGAATGACTCAATTAGAACCTAAAATGACCTGAAGCAAGCTTTGTTGGAACGATTCTATCCTGAATCGAAAGAGTTGCAGATGAAAGATGAAATAAGTGCACACAAGCAACTACCAGGGGAAACAATGCATGATACTTGGTGGAGATTCAACCAAAACCTGAAAAAGTGTCCAAACCATGGTCTCACTGAGAGACATTTGAAACATGCCTTCTATAGATCACTTAATTATGTTACTAAGCCTGTTGTTAATGCAATTTGTGTTGGATCATTCATAGGGAAACTTTTTGCTGAAATCATGCAGCTAATGGATGAAGTAGCTAAGAACAATACATCATGGCATACCAGGGATGCTGAAGTGGAAGATCTGGAAGTCACTTTTGGGCTATCAGCTGAGCAAAAGAGAAGAGAGGAAGAAAGAGATCAGGACATGGCTCATATGCGAACTCGGATGGACCTACTCACGAAGCATATCATGATAGGTTCTGATAAGGTGAATGCTGTAGGAACCCCAAATAGGTATGAAGATCAGGACATCGATCTAGATGAGGAAGCTAAGTACTTAGGCAACCAAGGAGGTTTCCAAAATTATAACTCGGGAAACCAAGGTTATAATGTTGGAAAGGCAGGTCGGAACTATTCTAGGGAAGGACAATATAACAAGCCATCAAATAGAGAAGGGAAACTGGCAGAACAGAGATGGTTACAGGAATAATCGCAGTGGTGTGTATGTTCCCTCACGTAATAGAGACCATGCAAATGGTAGTTCTAGCGGGTCTAAGCTGGAATATATGTTAGCGAAGGTGCCCCAAAAGGTTGAGTCAACTGATGTAGGGGTGAAGGAGATGTAAGGTGATTTTTTCAGTATGAGTCAACTAGTAGACTCTCACACCACCTCCATCAAGCAAATAGAGAAACAACTGGGGAAACTTTCAGCATCACTAAACAAGAGGAAGAATGGGTCACTACCAAGTGACACTATTCAGAATCCCAAGAAGGACGGGCATTGTATGGCTATCGCCACATGAGTGGTAAGATGTTTAATAAACTAATTTTTGCAGGTACTGAGCATGAACAGGGGTTGGAGCAAACTGGAAGAGAGGAGGATAAATCTGAACAAGTAGATGACGTGGAACACGCTCAACCAACAGCAAAACCAGCAGGAGCAAAAGAAAAAGGGGTTGAGGGAACTATGCCTTTACAGCAGATACCAGGACCACCTTCTTCATTCCCTCAAAGGTTTAAAAAGAAAGCTGAAGATGGGAAATTTGCTAAGTTCATAACTATGCTGTGACAGCTATCAGTGAACATCCCATTGGTAGAAGCCCTAGGGCAGATGCCAGGATATGCTAAGTTCACGAAGGACTTGGTCACGAAGAAAAGAGCTGTAAGTTTTGAAGAAAGATGATCTGGGTGCATTCACCATACCGTGCACTATCATATAATTTAAAAAAGTCCTTGTATGACTTTGGGGCCAATATAAATCTGATGCCACTGGCCATCTACAAGCAACTAGGGTTAGGAGTTCGAAAAACCACAACAATGAGGCTGATGATGGCAAAGAAATTAGTGAAGCGACCTGTGGGCATCTTATGTGATGTGCTTGTAAAGGTGGACACTTTAATCTTTCCAGCAGACTTCGTGATCTTGGATTGCGAAGTTGATTTTGAGGTTCCCATAATTTTGGGAAGACCATTTCTAGCCATAGGACGAGCATTGGTTGATGTTAAGAGAGGAGAACTGAAATTCAGACTCAACAAGGAAGAGGTAAAGTTTAAAATTTGCAGGTCAATGAAGCAACTGCAAGACATGAATGTGGTATCTGTAATAGAGGCCCTTGATGAAGGAGAGATGTGAGCGACTATTGAGAAAAGGCTGGCTGTCGAAACATTAACAGCCGTGTTGATGAACTTTGAAGCGGATTTCTGGATTGATTATGTGGAGACCATGAATGCTTTACGGGGCATAGGAGCATACTCTTATGCTCCAAAGAAACTCGACCTAGATTTGAAAAACTGGCCAAGTCCTCCTGAAAACCCATCCATTGAGGAGCCGCCTGTGCTGGAACTGAAACAGTTACCCAGTAACCTAAGGTATGTATTATTGGGTACTACCAACACTTTGCATGTGATCTTGGCTGCAGATTTGAATGATGAACATGTACAAACTGTGATTAAAGTGCTGATAAGGTATAAAAAGGCAATTGGGTGGACCATTACTGACATCATTGAGATACCTCTGGGATATGCACTCATAAGATCCAACTTGAGGAGGACTGCAGCCCTAGCATTGAGCACTAGAGGAGGTTAAATCCACCAATGCAAGAGTTGGTAAAAAAGGAGATCATCAAGTGGTTAGATGTTGGGGTTGTGTACCCCATTTCTGACCGTCATTAGGTCAGCCCAGTGCAATGTGTGCCCAAAAAGGGTGGTATGACAGTGGTCACCAATGCGAAGAGTGAGTTGATCCCACAGAGACCAGTCACTGGATGACGAGTGTGTAGGGACTACAGAAATCTGAACAAGTGGACTTTGAAGAATCACTTCCCAATGCCATTCCTGAACCAGATGCTTGACAGGTTGACTGGAAAAGGGTGGTATTGTTTTTTAAATGGATACTCTAGGTACAACCAGATATCAATTGCTCCTGAAGATTAGGAAAAGACCACTTTTACATGTCCTTATGGCACCTTTGCATTTAAACGCATGCCATTCGGACTATGTAATGCACCAACAACTTTCCAGAGGTGTATGATGTCTATCTTCTTGGACATGGTGGAGGACACTTTGGAGGTATTCATGGATGAATTTTCAGTGGTAGGTGATACTTTTGATGACTGTTTATTCAATCTTAGCAGGTCTTTACAGAGACACGAGAAGTCCAATCTAATGCTGAACTGGGACAAGTGCAATTTAATGGTCCAGAAAGGTATAGTCATTGGTCACAAAGTGTCGCTAAAGGGATTAGAGGTAGAAAAAGCCAAAATTAAGGTGATTGAAAAGTTGCCTCCACCTATTTGTGTGAAAGGTATTCAAAGTTTCTTAGGACATGCTAGATTTTATAGGCGTTTCATCAAGGACTTCTTGAAAATTGTACATCTCTTGTGCAAGATTTTGGAGAAGGAGGTGAAATTTTCTTTTGATGAGGCATGCCTAAAAGCCTTTGAATGCCTGAAGGAGAAGCTGATTTCTTCCCTAGTAATCACTGGCCTAGATTGGGCTGAACCATTTGAGGTAATGTGCGATGCTAGTGGTACTGCCTTAGGATTTGTGATGGGGCAGAAGCGCACCAAGATGTTCCATCCGATCTACTATGCTAGTAAGTCACTAAATGGAGCACAACGAAACTACATAGTCACTGAACAAGAACTACTAGTTGTGGTATACGCCTTTGAGAAATTCAGGGCCTACTTGTTGGGTTCTAGGGTGATAGTCCGCATGGATCATGCAGCTCTGAGATATCTCATGGCAAAGAAAGATGCAAAGCCAAGATTGATCAGATGGGTGTTGTTGCTTCAAGAGTTTTACTTTGAGGTCAAGTATATGAGAGGTTGTGAAAACCAGATGGTTGATCACCTGTCTAGGTTGGATGCTGAAAAGAAAGAGGAACTTGAGCTAGAAATCAATGACTCGTTCCCGGATGAGCAAGTATTAGCTGCAACTCTTGATCTTATTCCTTGGTTTTCTAACTTTGCTAACTTTCTTGTTAGTGACTTGATGCCTGAGGGGTTGCCATTTCAGCAAAGAAAGAGGTTATTGCATGATGTGGGTAAGTATTTTTGGGATGAAGCCTATTTGTACAGGGTGTGTGCTGATAATATCACCAGGCGGTGCATCCCTGAGGCTGAGAAGTTACATATTTTAGAGGCATGTCACTCCTCTCTAGTGGGTGGCCATCATGGAGGCGCTCGAACAACACACAAAGTACTTCAAAGTGGGTACTACTGGCCTACAATCATGAGGATGCAATGGATGTAGTGAAGAGGTGTGATATATGCCAGCGGCAATGAGCTATCTCTCGACGCCACGAGCTACCAATGACACCTATTCTGGAGGTGAAGCTATGTGATGTGTGGGGAGTTAATTTCATGGGCCCATTTGTGAGCTCCTATGGGCAAAAGTATATACTTGTGGCAGTGGACTATGTGTCCAAATAGGTTGAGGCAGTTACTCTACCTGAGAATGATGGCAAAAGTGCTGTTGGGTTTCTGAAGAAGAATATCTTCTCAAGATTTGGCACACCCAGAGCTATTATCAGTGATGGCGGTTCCCATTTTTGCAATAAGGTATTCAGTGCTCTTCTGGCTAAATATGGGGTTAAACAACACAAGGTGGCAACACCTTATCACCCGCAGACCAGTGGCCAAGTGGAGGTATCAAATAGGGAAATAAAGGCTATTCTGGCAAAATAGTGAATGACAACAGGACAAATTGGGTAAGAAAGTTAGATGATGCTCTATGGGCATATCAGACAACTTTCAAGATGCCTATTAGTATGTCCCCATATCAAATGGTGTTTGGAAAGGCATGCCATTTGCTGGTTGAGCTTGAGCATAAGGCACTCTGGGCTTTAAAGAAGTTGAACCTTAGTTCGAGTGAAACTGTAAACTTGAGACTGGATCAGATCAATGAGATGGATGAGTTCTGTTTTAGAGCATATGAGAGGTCTGTATCGTACAAGTAGAGGATGAAATTGTATCATGATAAGAATATTGAGAAAAGGACCTTCAATCCTGATGACTTGGTGCTGCTTTTCAACTCCACACTTCGTTTGTTTCCTGGGAAATTGAGATCCAAATGGTCTGGGCCGTTTAAGGAAACACAGGTATTCCAGTCGGGTGCTATTGAGCTTGAGAATGACAAGGGTGAGAGGTTCAAGGCCAATGGCCAGCAAATCAAGGTATACTTGGGTGTTCCAGAAGAAGTGAAAATAGTAGAGGAATGTAAGCTTGATGAAGTCTGAGTAATCAAGTAACCTGCGTCGTGCCGCGATGTTATATTGTGCGCTACTTGGGAGGAAACCCAGGAATGTATTTGTAATAGGTGGTTTACATTTTATTATTTTTCTTTATTTTTATAGAGGCACTGGGTGTTGATTTGTGTAGGAATGAATTGAACAAAGAATTGCAGAACTAGATGTAGACAGATCTTCAGGGGCAGTCATACGGGCCGTGGTGCCCTTCACGGGCCATGGTGCCCTTTATGGGCAACTTCACGGCCCGTCATCCTCAACAAAAGCCTAAGGAGGCTACTGGAATTTTCCATAAATTGGTTCACGGAAGGGTTTACGATCCGTCAAGCTTTGTACGGATCGTCTAGCCTCTCGTGACCCTCAAGTAAGTTTACACTCTCCAAGTCATGTTCACGTATGCCTCTACGAACCGTGGTGCCCTTCACGAGCAACTTCACGGTCTGTCGTCTGCAACCCAGTAGTGCTGAGACTCGACCCGACCCGTACTTGAACCAAAGTTGAAATAAAACGTATATTTACATCCTAAAGCGCCAAAGATCGGCTTTTCTTCAGTTTCTCTCTTCCATAACGGTTATCAAACGCATAAAAGGTTTTTCAACATCCATAAGTTCTAATTTCATCAAGGAATTCGAAACCCTAGTTCTAAGGATCAAGAAATTGAAGCAACAAGTCTTAATACTCTCTTTTGGGCAGTAATTTTACTCTAAATTCAAAGTAAGTTTCTCTAAAACTTGTTTTAAGTTTGATCTTATTGAAAAACATGTTAGATTTACTTTGATTTAGTCGAATTTACCATGATTATGTGATGAACTATCATTGTTGATATGAACTTGTTGTAGGTTATGGGTATGGTAAAATTTGTGAAAATTTAGTGTTGAAGGGTGGCGTTAGTATGAGGTTGAGTCCAAAGGGGTTCAAAACATGTATGCCTTAGTGAATTTTGCAAAGATAATTGTTGAAATTGCATGATACTCTCAGGTGCATGTGGGTATGTTCACATTAGGTATAGATTGTACTTGATTTAATGACGATTGATAAATATGGTAGATTGGATGGACTCATGTGCTAATAGGTCTCGTAACAATGTGATTGGGTCATGAAATTGGGAATATATTATTTTTGAAAGAAGAGGAACACTGGAAAAGTGCCCTGGGAAAGCCTCATGACCTGGTGGTCGGCGTAACAATAATGACAAATTGTAAGTCCACGATGAGCTTCACGGACCGTGGGGTCAACTACAGGTCGTGAAACCTCTCATGGACCACACTTAGCAACATAGGGGTTACACTGGGGAGGATCTCGATGGTCTTCACGGACCATGGTTCACTCCACAGATCGTGAAGCCATCCATTATCCATTCCAGCATATTGTCCCACATATTCAATACACTAACTGGTGTGCACAAGGGTCTTCACGGACCGTGGTACTCACCACGGCCCGTCTTGGTTCCCGTATAAACACATATTTTTGTTTATGTTCTTTTAATTTTGTTTTTGTATTTCGATTATGTGGTCCTTCCCAATGATATTTGGATGACGACATTCTTAAGGCAAGGCGTCACATTGTAATTACACAGGGGAAGTCTCAGTACCCGATAGTGTATCATTTTACTAATTTGCGTACTAATTGGTTTTTGTATTTTTCAGGCACTATGGCTCCCTGTAGAAAGTCTGCAACCCCACATTCATCACCTACTTCTTCTCAATCGGAAGGTGATAACGCTACAGAGTCTAGTAGTTCTGAGGTTTAGATAAATACCACCATTGAAGATCATCCACCTTAGATTACTAGATCCCATAGAGCGAAGGCCATTCTCCAGGACACTCCTTCCCAGTATGAAGAGGAAGGTAGTAGTTCAGGAAGTGGTGAGGCATCTGGTAGCGAGTATGATAATCGTTCAAGAGGTAGTGCAACGTCCGCTAGAGACTCTCAGGAAAATGCAACTACATCTCCACCTGCAGTAGGACCAGAAGCTGCAATTGGAACACAGGCAAACACATGTGCCGAAGAAAAGAATGATGATGCTACTCTAGATGATACAATGGTCCAATATGTTCACCTCCATGAATTCGATACAGTAGTGAGATAACAACTGATTTACTATTTTAGATCTATGTGGACTGTGAACATGTCAGAAGAGTTATCATGTCACGCCCCTAAGCTACCCCCAGGACGCGGACATGGGACCTAGGATCACAAGTGACCCCAAGTTAACCCTGCTGGCATATCATAAGCATATTGAATAAACTGAAGTAAGAAAATACTGTACATAAGCTAAATCATAAGATAAACTGAAATGATAGGGTATAACCATATACTGTCTGAGTATATGAAAACTGAGAGTTTAACAACAGCTAAAAAGTCAAACTCAAATACTAAAGCTGAAACTAGCTATGTCTGAAAGAAGCCTCTAACTGACTAGAAGTGCTTAGACATGCCCCTAGCTAAATCTAGCAAAAATTGAAACTAAAGACTAAAAGCAAAAGAAACATGTTTGACGTCCTCGAGAAATGAGGACTCACTATTGATACTGATGTACTGGAGATCAGGTACCGATCTATGCGTGATCTGGAAGCTGAGGACCTGAACCTACATCACGAGAAGATGTAGCGCAGAGTATGCGTCAGTACGTCAAAGGTACTGAGCAGGCATGATAGAATATTACTGAACAATAAACATAACTGAACAAAGCATATAACTAAGCAATGATATGAGATAAGCATGATACTAAACTTATAATACTAAACATGAAATTACTGTATGCAATGACCAAGTCCATTACATGCTGAGACTGAAATCTAACTGTAACTAATAACATGGTCAATGCAATAGAATCTGACTGTAAGAGAGCTACTAATAACCGACATAAAACCACATGAGCTAAATGTGGAGTCCGATGAATACGCCCCATCGAGAGGACCAAATATACCCTGCTAGAGGTATAGAGGAATGACTGGCGTGATCGCTAAATTGATGCCTATAGAGGGGACTTACAACCTATGGGGCACGTAGTCCAGGGACTTGAGGGTGACTGACCCTAGTCCACTCGGTATTAAGTTACTCCCAATTGAATATGAAATTAACAATTTATGACCTGAATTTCTGTAATACTGGATAGCTCAAAATATTGACATGCTAACTGAAAATGCAACATTAATGTACTGATAATGAGACATTCAAATCTGAGTCATGTATAACTGATATAATTGACCTAGCATGTGTAATTCATGAACTAAAAGAACTACATAGCGAGGGTTCTGAATTTATGAAAGAATCTACGTAAAACAATACTAATATCATGATAATTTGATTAGGAACATCAAGTAGCTAATTCATAATAATATGCTGAAATTCTAGAAACCCTAGTTCTAGATAATATGGAGGGAATCAAGAATCTAACTGAATTCTAGGGACCTAATGGGTGAAAGGAACCCACTAGTGAAATCCCACATACCTGGTGATGAATTCCACGGAGAAATCTTTCAATTTCGGGGCTGAAAATGATGAAATTCTGTTACGTTCTTGAACTAAGGCTCGGTCGATTTTGTCCTCTATTTTGCTCTAAGTTTCGCTTGATTTTGGTGAATAATTGATTAGGGTAAGTTCTAATAAGTTTACTAGGCTAAAATTGACCAAAACCACATAATTTAGGGGTTAAACGTCGTAGTTTAGGGACTTAAAAGCTATTGAAGCCACCGACGGACCAGACTGACGGACTTTGGGTGGACCGACGGTTCGTTATGGTCGGCCGTGGTTCGGCGACTGGAGGCTGAATTTTGGGGGTCTGACCTACGGCCCTGGACCACGGACTGTGGCCTGATTTACTGTCCGTAGGTCCTGGCGTGGGCTGACCCTTAGCTGATTTTCTGGGGTGTTCTGGCACTGAAAGTTTGGAGTTGACCCACGACCCTGGGCCACAGATCGTGGCCTGGCCTACGATCCGTAGGTTCAGGCTTGGGGGGACCCTTAGTAAGATTTGTGGACTGTTTCTGGGCAGGGCTGCAGGTGGCCATCCACGGACCACTAGAATGGACCATGGGTCACCCTACGGTCCGTGGGTTGCACCTGCAACTTCTGGAAATCTGCTAGTTGGTGTCTTTTGGGATACAGGGTGTTACATTATCTTTCCTTTGGGAATATTCATCCCCGAATGAAGACTAAACTAGTTGAACATGGAGGGAATGAGCTGCAAACCCTACCGCTAAACACTAGAAAATGATTTCTGACTGAACAAAGTTCCAAGAACATGCAAATACACTGAAAATGCAAGAACAACTGAAGGAACAAGATACTAAGACTGAATCTACGCATGAATGACTGAAAAACTAAAGAGGAACTATTACCTCAAGATGGAATGGAATCGAAAGGAAAGAGGTTAGGATACTTTGCCTTTATGGCTGCTTCTGCTTACCAAGTAGAGCTCCCTCTGCGGACTGACTCCTCCACAAAACCTTGACTGAAGCGACCTCTTTGTTTCTCAACCTTTGAACCTAATGATCAAGAATCTCAACTGGCACATCCTCATAAGTGAGACTATCCTTCACAGCCATACTTTCTAAAGGTACTATGGATGCTGGATCACCCACACACTTTTTCAACAACGAAATGTGAAAGACTAGATGGACTAATGCTAGTTCTGCTGGCAACTCTAACTCATAAGCCACTTTACCAACTCTTTTCAGGATCTTGTAAGGGCCTACATATCTAGGACTGAGCTTCTCTTTCTTGCCAAATCTCATCACCCCTTCATAGGTGACACTTTCAAGAAAACCCAATCATCAATTTGGAACTCCAAGTCCCTTTTCCTTACACCTGCATAAGACTTCTGGCGACTCTGTGCTGTCTTAAGTCTATCTCTAATGAGCTGAACTTTCTCCATAGCATAATGAACTGAATCTGGCCCTATCAAGGTTGCTTCACCTACTTCAAACCAACCAATTGGAGATCTACATCTACGCCGATACAATGCCTCATAAGGGCCCATCTGAATGTTGGAATGGTAACTATTATTGTAGGCGAACTCTATAAGAGGAAGGTGATCATCCCAACTACCCTTGAAATCGATCACGCAAGCTCTCAACATATCCTTTAAGGTATGAATGGTACGCTCTGCCTGACCATCCGTCTGTTGATGAATTGTTGTGCTAAGATTAACCCGAGTACCAAGACCTTTCTGAAATGACTTCCAGAAATGAGAGGTAAATAAAGGACCTCTAACTGAGATGATAGACAAAGGAACCCCATGCAATCTTACTCTCTCATTAATGTAAATCTTGGAGTAGTCCTCCGCCGAATCTGTAGTCTTAATAAAAAAAAGCGCACAAACTTAGTAACTCTGTCAACTATCACCCAAATGGAGTCATGCTATCTGCGTGTATGAGGTACACCTGTAATGAAGTCCATGCTGATCACTTCTCACTTCCAAGTAGGAATGTTGATCTCTTGAGTCATACCCCCTAGTTTCTGATGTTCTACCTTCACTTGTTGACAATTAGGGCACTTAGCGACAAAATCTGCTATATCCCTTTTCATACCATTCCACCAAAAGACTTCCCGCAGATCGCAGTACATCTTAGTGGCGCCTGGATGAATAAAATACCCAGAGTTATGGGCTTCTGCAAGAATCTCTTGTCTCAACTCACCCACCTTAGGAACATATAATCGACCCTGATAGTGAAGCACACCATCTCCCTCTTGGGAGAAAACCTCAACTCTCTGTTGGTGGGCTGCACCCTTCAGTTGAAGCAATATAGGATCACTATCTTTATCTTCCTTAACCTCTACTACCAATGAAGATTATGACCCATTCTGAACTGTTACACCACCATCTGATATGCTCATAAGGAGAATTCCCAAGCGAGCAAGCCTGTGAACATCTTTCGCTAGTTCTTTCCTTTCTTCATCAACATGTGTGACACTACCCATAGATAGTCTGCTAAGAGCATCTGCTACTACATTGGCTTTACCAAGATGGTAAAACACATTCATATCATAATCTTTGAGGAAATCATGCTATCTCCTCTGGCGAAGATTCAACTCTTTCTGGGTGAACACATACTGAAGGCTCTTATGGTCTGTGAACACATCTACGTGAACACCATACAAGTAATGTCTCCAAATTTTTAGTGCAAACACCACTGCCTCAAGCTCGAGGTCATGAGTCAGATAATTCTTCTCATGCACCTTAAGTTGTCTAGAAGCGTAAGCTATGACCTTACCTCACTGTATCAACACAGAACCTAGGCCGACTCTAGACGCATCGCAATAGATCACATAACCGTCTAAACCCTTTGGTAGAGTCAAAACAGGCGCTGTAGTCAACCTAGTTTTCAGTTCTGCGAGCTTTTCTCACAATCATCTGACCACTAAAACCTAACCTTTTTCTTAGTCAACTTAGTCAATGGAGAAGCTATGGATGAAAATGTTTCCACGAACCTTCTATAATAACCAGCCAAACCCAAGAAACTTCTGATATCTGTAGGAGAGGTAGGTCTAGGCCATTGTTTCACTTCTTCTATTTTCTGAGAATCCATTTGGATCCTTTTGCTAGATACTATATGACCAAGGAAAGCAACAGATTGTAACTAAAACTTACATTTGCTAACCTTAGCGAATAATTGGCGATCTTTGAGAGTTTGCAGGACAACCCTCAAATGAGTCGCATGTTCTTCCTCATTCCTAGAGTAAATGATGATATCATCAATAAAGACAATAACGAATAAGTCCAAGTACTGCTTGAACACCCCGTTCATCAAATCCATAAAAGCTGCACGAGCATTGGTTGGTCGAAATTACATAACTACAAATTCATAATGACCATACTGAGTTCTGAAGGATGTTTTTGGAATGTCACTATCCCTGATTCTAAGCTGATGGTAACTGGATCTGAGGTCTATCTTCGAGAAATGACTAGCACCATGAAGTTGGTCAAACAAGTCATCAATCATGGAGATAGGGTACTTATTCTTGATTGTGACTTTGTTCAACTACCTATAGTCAATGCACATTCTGAGAGAACCATCTTTCTTTTTCACGAACAATACTGATGCACCCCATGGGAAAATACTAGGTCTGATGAAACCCTTATCTAGAAGGTCTTTCAATTCCTTAAGCTCAGCTGGATCCATTCTATAAGGAGGAATAGAAATAGGCTGGGTATCTAGAAGGAGATCAATTCCAAAGTCGATTTCCCTTTCGGGAGGAACTCCGGGAAAATCTTCTAGAAACACTTCTGAAAACTCATTAACTACAAGAACTGACTCAAGAGTTGGGGTTTCAGAGCTTGAATCCTTAACCCAAACTAGATGATAGATATAACCCTTAGAGATGATCTTTCTGGCCTTAAGGTAAGAAATGAAACGACCCATAGGTGCTAAGCTACTACATTTCCCTTCTAAGATTGGTTCATTTGGAAACTGAAAACGAACGATCCTAGTTCTATAATCAACTAAGGCATAAGAGGAATGTAACCAATCTATGCCTAGAATGATATCGAAGTCTATTATTTCTATCTTTACAAGATCTACTGAGATGGATTTTTGAGAGACTGTGATAGGGAAATTTATGTATACCCATCTAGCTATAACTGGGTTACCGACTAGAGTTGAGACTGAGAAGGGTTTTGAAAGAGTTTCTGGACTGACACTGAAGTTCACTGCTATATATGGAGTTACAAAGAAGAGAGTACCCCCTGGTTCTAACAAAGCATAACCATCTAAATGAAAGACTCGCAACGTTCCAGTAACCACATTAAGAGAATCTTCCTGATCATGGAGATCCTGAAGAGCACACAACCTATTTTGGCGCTGTCCGCCACTTGTACCAGATGAGTTACCCTGCTGAGTCGGGTGACCTACTGGTGCTGCTGAAGTTGTGGACTGAGCTTTACCATTATTACCTCCTTAGACCTATTTAGAAGAAGGACAATCTCTCAACCTGTGACCAGTCTGACCACACCCAAAACATCCTTCCTTTCCTGCAAGACATTCGCCCGGATGGAGCTTACCACACTTTGGACAAGTTGGGTAGGTTCTGGTGCCTGAATTACTCCCCTGAGACTTAGAGCCTGATGCCCTACCTTTCTGATCCTATCGGAACTTGGAGGATGGAACACTAGCCGATGAAGGTGCTGGAGCTGAAAACTTTTACTGAAACTGCGAGCGATTTCCACCACCCAATTTCTGTTAAGAATACTCATAGTTTCCTGTCCTAGCCTTCTTATTATCCTTAGCCTGTTCCCTAAGTTTTTCTCCCTCAACATGCTGAGCATGAGTCATGAGCCTAGAGATGTTCATATTTTCCAGCAACATAACATTTCTAAACTCTGTTTCACCAAGTCAGATACCCCATACAAAAACTTATTCATTTGGGCCCTGGAATCGACAACAATGTGAGGAGCATACCTGGAGAGTTAGGTGAACTTGAGCCCATACTCTTGGACTGTCATGTTACCTTGCCTCAAATTCATGAACTCCTGAGCTCTTGCCTCCCTCAACTCTCTTGGGAAGAACCTGTCTAGAAAAGTCTCACTAAAACACTCCCATGTGATGGAACTTGCATCTGTACCCCTGTTATCTTTCCATTGAGTAAACAATACGTGAGCTACATCATTAAGCTGATAGGACGCCAACTCTACCCTATCATTTCCAGTTACTTGCATCACTCCAAAGATCTTCTTGACCTCATCTATGAATTTTTGGGGATCCTCACAAATCTGCGACCCTAAGAATTCAGGAGGATTCATCTTAACAAAATCACGAACCTTGGCTTCCACTGATCCACCACTAGCATTTGCAGGAACTGGAACCTGCTGGTTGTTCTGGTTGGTCACACTCTGAGCCAAAAACTGAATAGCATTCCAAAACTCTGCATTCAAAACTTCCTGATCTGGGATTGGAGGAGCTGCGTTAGCATTGCAGGCATTATCATTCCTTCCGTTAGTTCTACGAGGAGGCATGATCTGAAAGTGCATAACGACGTGTTAGAAACGAGGAATTAGATCATACCTACTCACAATAAGAATATCAAGAAAATGGAGTTTTCCTAAAACACTTCGTAGCCCTCTTATTAGATGTGGTGCATTTCACACCCATGAAAATGACTCTACTTAGTGTGGCTTTTCAGACATCCTAGGAAACTTAAACCTAATGCTCTGATACCAAGTTTGTCACGCCCTGAAGCTACCCCAGGATGCGGACACGGGACATAGGATCACGAGTGACCCCAAGCTAACCCTGCTGGCTTATCATAAACATACTGAATAAACTGAAGTAAGAAAATACTGTGCGGAAGCTAAATCATAAGATAAACTGAAATGATGGGGAATACCCATATACTGTCTGAGTATATAAAAACTGAGAGTTTAACAACAGCTGAAAAGTCAAACTCAAATACTAAAGCTGAAACTAACTATGTTTGAAAGAAACCTCTAACTGACTAGAAGTGTTGGGACATGCCCCAGCTAAATCTAGCAAAAGCTGAAACTAAAGACTAAAAGCAAAAGAAACATGTTTGACGTCCTCAAGAAATGAGGACTCACCACTGATGCTGCCGAATTGGAGAAATGGAACCGGTCTATGCGTGATCTGGAAGCTGAGGACCTGAACCTACATCACGAGAAGATGTAGCGCAGAGTATGCATCAGTACTCGAAAGGTACTGAGTATGTATGATAGAATATAGCTGAACAATAAACATAACAAAGCATATAACTGAGCAATGATATGAGATAAGAATGATACTAAACTGAGAATACTGAACATGAAATGACTGAATGCAATGACCAAGTTTATAACATGTTGAGACTGAAATCTAACTGTAACTAATAACATGGTCAATGCAATAGAATCTGACTGTAAGGGAGCTACTAATAATCGACATAAAATCACATGAGCTAAATGTGGAGTCCGATGTATACGCCCCATCGAGAGGACCCAATATACCTTGACAGAAGTATAAAGGGATGACTGGCGTGATCACTAAATTGATGCCCAAAGAGGGGACTTACAACCTACAAGGCACGTAGTTCTAGACTTAAGGATGACTGACCCTAATTCACTCGGTATTAAGCTACTCCCAATTGAATATGAAATTAACAATTTATGATAATAGTGGATAGCTCAAAATATTGACATGCTAACTGAAAATGCAAAATTAATGTACTGATAATCAGACATTCAAATTTGAGGCATATATAACTGATATAACTGACCTAGCATGTGTAATTCATGAACTAAAAGAACTATATAGCTAGGGTTCTGAATTTATGAAAGAATCTACGCAAAACAATACTAATATCATGATAATCTGATTAGGAACATCAAGTAGCTAATTCATAATAATATGCTGAAATAAAAAAACTATCGGTCATAATATGGAGGGAATCAAGAATCTGACTGAATCTAGGGACCTAATGGGTGAAAGGAACCCACTAGTGAAATCCCACATACCTGGTGCCAAATTCCACGGAGAAATCTTTCAATTTTGGGGCTGAAACTGATGAAATCCCTCTGCGTTCTTGAACTAGGGCTTGGTCGATTTTCTCCTCTATTTTACTCTAAGGTTTGCTTGATTTTGGTAAATAATTGATTAGGGTAAGTTCTAATTAGTTTACTAGGCTAAAACTGACCAAAACCATGTAGTTTAGGGGTCCAATGCATAAGGAAAAGACCAAAGGACCCCTGACTTAAAAGTTGCTGAAGCCATCGACGGACCAGACCGATGGACCGTGGGTTGATCGACGGTCTATTCTGGTCAGCCGTTGTTCAACTACTGAAGGCTGAATTTTAGGGGTCTGACCTACGGCCCTGGACCATGAACCGTGGTCTGACCTACGGTCCATAGGTCCTGGCGTGGGCTGACCCTTAGCTGATTTTCTGGGACTGAAAGCTGGGGGTTGACCCATGACCCTGGACCACGGACTGTGGCCTGACCTATGGTCCGTAGGACCCAGCATTGGTGGACCCTTAGCTGGATTTCTGGACTGTTTCTGTGGAGGGCTGCAGTGGCTATGCACGGACCACCAGAACAGACCGTGGGTCACCCTACGATCCGTGGGGGGCAACCGCAGGTTGCACCTGCAACTTCTGGAAATCTGCTGGTTGGTCTATTTTCGGATACGGGGTGTTACAATTCAAGAATGGAATTTTGAATAAGTTGGGCTGCTTTAAGAATAGACCACTTATACCTGACTCTAGAGTAGTAATGGCAGACATCCCGCCATTCCCAGATATTTATAAACTCTTCCAGTTTCACCAGTTTGAATGGATGAAGAATGCTTCTGGAGAATTCACCGGTCATCTACCTCGAGAGTTCTATGCCTGTTATGCAGCTATTCTAATGAACATTCCTGCGGAAACTGAGATAACTAAGAGAGCACAAAAGATAGTTACAACCACGTTGGGTCCTTTGGATACAATCACTGTGATAGGATAGACTGTGAACATCTCTGAAGAGATGATCAATAGGATGCTACATGGCCCAAAGTACACAACGCCAACATCTGTGGGATTATTTGAGGGTAAACACCATGTTGTTACTAGTGATTCAGAGATGGAGGATCCTAGTTCGTGGGAGCGCATCATGCGCTGGATTGCAGGTTATATTGCCACAGAAGGAGAAGCAATAACATGGGTGTTTGAGCCACAAGAACTGATTACAAAGGCGTCTCTAAATTTTCCGGCCAAAGTTTGGTGGTCCATAGTTCGAGCCCAGTTGCGACCCACAACAAATGATAATACACTTTCCTTATCACTGGCATATTTGGTTGCTTACCTCATGCCCTGTTACCTTGTGAATGCGGGTCGGATCATCTCTACAGAGATGCGAGACAAGGTGCTGAATGAGCAAGCAGGTTTGTCGTTTCCCTGTCTAATAGGGAAACTTTGTTTGCAGGCTAACATTACACTTCCACCAAATAAATTGGAGGA
Source organism: Solanum chiquidenum (assembly GCA_029582725.1). Classification (NCBI taxonomy): domain Eukaryota; kingdom Viridiplantae; phylum Streptophyta; class Magnoliopsida; order Solanales; family Solanaceae; genus Solanum; species Solanum chiquidenum. Next base: position 28,693 of record JAJOOS010013787.1, read on the forward strand.
TAAACAAGTTGAGGCATCTAGGATCTGCTTCAAAAATTAAGGATGTCGCAAATCCTCTTTTTGGGAGAAAATTAGGGGTGGTAGGACCATTAGCAGTAGTACCACATACACTAGTAGTCATCCCACAGGCTGAAGGCCAATCTGAGTAGGGTGACTCCTTACAACCAGCTTCAGCCTCACAGGACACATGTACTTTTATCATTCTTCCTACTATTTTCCTTGAGAAGTTGGTTGCAGACCAGCGACAAACCAGGACTTTAGTCGACCAAATTGTACGCCGGATGCCCCAGCTCATAGAGCACGATGTGTTAGCTGCGGAGAAGTGAGTAAAAGATGGGATGCGGAAGGAGCTGGCAGTCTTAAAAAATAGGATGGATGGTTTGGAGGTCCATGTCCAAGCTCAGTTGCAGGCTGCAGGTTCAGTCAGTACTGACGAGTTCTAGACGTAGTTGGCTGATATGCGAGCTCAAGTTGCTAAACTGAATGAGAAGCTGGTACAGGTGCTTACTCCAATCATGCAAGAGTCATTGATGAACTTCTTCAGTGAGCCGCCTACCACTCAATCCCTAGACGACTTCTTGGGGGAACTCCCTAAAAGAAGAAAATCCAGCAGGAGAAAACACAAAGCTGGGGAGTCTGATGAGGAGATGTCGGCTGACCTATCTAAGGAAGAAAGAAGACAACACAAAAGAGCCCGCAAGGCTTCGAGGAAAAAGGCAAGAGAAGAAGAAACACTTGCGCAACAACAACGAGATGTAGTGCTAGCTGGCTCTTCTGGTAGCGGAGTACCTGTCCCGGTTAGTGGTAGCCAGTCGGATCCAGAGCTAGTTTCTGGGAGTGCACCCATTGATAAGGGTGCCGACGCTGATCCGGCTACGAACGCCTAGTGTGCCTTAGGTATGACCCCTCCTCACAGCCCTGTATTATTTTTGTTCATTCACTTTGAGGGCAAAGTTTTTTTGTTTGGGGAGAGGGTGGTGAGCAACCTACCATTTTAACTATTAAAATGAATGGAGGTTGACTTTGTGTTTGGCTGATAAACTGTGATTGGTGTGTTTGGTTTTTGATTAAAATATGAAGTTTTTGTGTGTTGAGCTGTGCAACAATTAGTTCTGTTTGAAATGATGGCCTTAATCTGAAATTTGACTATTAGGCTCTTTAGATCACATCTTAGGTACTTACAGGTTGAACATTGATAGTCTAGAAAATAAATTGGTGAACTAATAAACAGGAAAATGTAGTCATGTGTCATGTGTTTGTGAAGTTTGCTTGAAGTCTAACGCTAGGAGCAGAAACTAGAACTTACCCCCGAGTAGTCTTGCTTAAATCTGAGAATAACTGGATAGGAAAGGATCAGTAGGCCATTTTTACTAAGCCAAAAATAAAACAACCAAATAAATAACATATCACTTGAACCTGATTTGAGCCTAAAAACCAATTGTTCTTACCCATTAAATATCATATCCTTGGGTCTCCAAAGATACGATGTCACAACTCAGGAAAAAACCCTAAGTTGAGGGTGATTATAACCCGAGCAGAAAGGAAAAGTGAAAAACAAGGTTCACTCAGTTAGCTAAAAGCACAAAATGTGCAATAAAAAAAATTGTATATAAAAAAAAAATGGATGTTGGGATGTACTGAAATGAAGAAAAAGAAGGAATCACTCAGAAAGAGTTGTGTGCAAACAAAACTTTGGAAATCCAAGGTACTAGTCACTCACAAACCCAAATATCCATTCCCTAGCCTGAGCCTATGTTACAAGCAAAAGTCCTACAGTAATCCTATTCCAGTTGTTTGAAAGATAGAGCGTAGAAAGCAAGGGCAAACCTATGGTCTTTTGTTGTTAGTGTTAGAAGTTCTTTGAGAGTGTGAGCGTAGAACTTAGTCCCAATTATCATGAATAAGGGACTTTTTTTGGTGTGAGGACACAGTGATTGCATTTGATAGTTAGATTGTGTTAGCTGATAGTACAAAAACATAAGCATGGTTGACTATAAGTAATGAGATGTCATATATTGATCCTTGCATGTTAGAATGATGTTTTGGATACAAATTGTATTGAGATGGTTGTTGCACAGTTTCAAACAATTTTTGAATGTTTGACTACTAAATGTGTTGTTTTTCTCATCACTTGAGGACAAGTAATGGTTCTAATTTGAGGGTGTTGATTTGCCATGAAATCTTGGCACATTTGATTCTTGAAAACTAAGTATTAATACTAGAATTGAGTGTATTTATGTGGATATGATGTGTTTGGTAGTATTTTTACAGGTAAAACAGGTGGACGTGAAAGAGAAAAGAAAAGAAGAAATTGCAAACTGGAAATTGAAATTTTGATGTCCAAGTGAAGACCACGGAGCCCTTGACGGGCCGTGCTTCTCCTAACGAGCCGTGAAGTTGCTCATGGTTGTTATCCAATAGGAATGCATTTCAGAGTGAAGGTTGATGTTAGCCCAAGTAAATATCACGGACACCCATACGGTCTGTGAAGATCAGGACGGGCTGTGATATGGTTCGTGAAGTTGAACCAGTGACCAGACATCAAGGAGTTAAGATTGAATTGACCAAGTGAAAACCATGGGCACCTATACGGACCGTGGTCATTGTCACGATCAATTGTGATTTTCCAGTGTACAGGCTTTGAAGACTCAAGTTTGGAGAAGTGCAAGTCAAGACCACGAAGGGCTTCACGGACAGTGAAGCCCTTGACGGACCGTGGTGGTACTCGTGGAGCTGCGTGACAGATCAGTCCTACTTCGAGTAACACTCTTTTTAGACACTTTATTTGAATTAATTAGGTCGTTTTTAGTTTTTATATTGTGAGATTTAGAATGAGTGACTTAGTATTGAAGACTTTCGACTTTGGTTTTTATCAAAAAACATTGAATCAATCTTGGAAGTTGTATTTCAATTTTCTCAATATCATTCGTTCATTGAATTTGCAGATTTTTGTAAGTAAACCTTCTTAATGTTTTTATTATTAATTTCTTTTCATTTAGTGGAAGTCATGAGTGGCTAAACAGCACAACTAGGGTTGTGGGAACTATGACAGAAATCTAAATGTGAATTCGTAAAATGAGTCGAAGGTGGATTATATTTGCAATATCTAACTTAGCTTTCATTATTCATTTGTTCTAATGAGTTCACACATTAGAGTCAGCATGTATCTATCGATTGTTCGAGAGAAAAGAGATAGTTGGGAAAACGCAGAGTTATTCTGATAAAATGGCGTTAAAGGTCGAGTTCGAAAGAAGAGAACTTTAACATCATTGTAAGCGAGGGTAGAACTTGTTAACAATCAAAGATCGAGAGGAATTGAGTTAAATTATCTAACTAGATTGAGAAGTGTTAGATATAGTAAATTCGCTTATACATTGCAAAGACTGAATTACCTGAAACACAATTACGGATGAACAATAGATGTAATGTCATCGGACACACAACCCTGATTTTATTTATTTATCGAAACAAATTTAGAATCAATACTCTGTTAATTAGTAATCTGGATCTTGTTTAACAATCTTAGTTACTAGAACTTTACATCTAAAACCAATTTACATTTCGTAATTGTTTTTCTCTAGGAAATAATAACCACATTTGGGTAAACGCGACAGTGAAATCATTTCTGTAAAGAAATTCTCTGTGGGATCGACCTCAACTCACATTGAGTTCTGTAAATTGACTTTGATCGTTTATACTTCTTAATTGAAGTGTAAGTTTGGACGTATCAATTGCTCAAATGACTCCTGGTCCTAATGCAGAAATTGGTATATCCTTCTTACCAACCATTGGTTAGCTAAAATTTATGTCCCCTTATGTAATGACCTCATATTTCTTTATTTCTATCAGTTATTGTAGGTAATGTTCTCCTTTGTGGCCCTTGAAAATATGCAGGCCACACTCAAAATAGGTGTCGTGAGGTTACTATTGCCGATGATCAGTAAGTAAAACCTTATGTATTATACATTGCTATTTACAATTTCAAATTTTGACACAATCTTACAATATATTCGAGAAAATATGGTATTCATGAATTCCTCATACTTTCAGACGAAACCAATTTATCCTTACTTTTTGGGAAGACATTAGAGAAATTGAAGGGGCTGAATTGGAAGCTCAAATGGAAAAGGGTAAAGAGTTCCCTGTAATCCTTGAAAGGAATATTGGAATCTCTGGTTATCAAGGTATGCGTGAATTACATTGTTTTACTGAAATCTCACTTTTTATACCATACACTATTACACGATCATTTCATATGTACATGTTTATCCTTGCAAACCAGATTCAACTCCACAATACGGATAAATCTTACTTATCCGCAGATATTACAGTTGATTAGCTGGTACTAACTTCTTAATATGCATCTCTAGCTTTAACATGCCATAAAACAATTTTGGCAATTTTTATGTTGTCATAATAGGACAAAAACAAACCAAGACGTGCTTTCAGGCAATGTGTTGGGCAACCTCGCAGAATCATCCACTGCTCTTATTGTGAATCCTGTTCACCGGCAAGTCATTTCTATTGCAGAAATTACATCAGCAGCTTCAGTAAGTTTCAGAAATATTTAGACTTGCGAAAATTATTAATGGAATAGAGTTAGATACATAATTTTTGTTGGGCATTACAGGTTGGAGTTTTCTACATTGAGGTCGAACTGTAAATATCAAATGACATTCTGCTAGAATATTCGGGCTGCAAACAAAAAAAATGCACAAAAGACAAGGAACAGTTTGATTGCGCAAAATGTAAAAAAACAACAACATTAGTGCCTCAGTATTACGTTTATGCTATATACATAAATTTATTGCGGTAAAATATGGCATATACAAATAAAATTTCAAGTATTTACTCACTATGATTGTAGGTGTACCTTCTAAATTGATCTGGTTGATGTAGTGGTTCAACAACTGCCTTCATTTATGGTGATCTTGCTGAAAAACTTCTCTGCATGAAGGCAGAAAACATATTTGCCACAACATGCATCAAGGTTATCTCTTACTTATATGTCTTAGTATATGTTTATACATATACTTACTATATACTTTGTAAATGATTTCTTTTGTTTCCAGAACCAACTTCTTCGTGTTGATCATACCCAACAAATGTTGTCAAAGAAACTATTTCACATTCAACTAAGGAAGTCATCCTAGACAAACTCTAATGTTACTCAGTCAAGTCTAACAATTCTGTTCTACATGGAAAAAGAACGTGTATCTCTACCAAGTACTAGCGAGAGGAACATTAAAAGGGCCAAGTCGTTCGATGCAAGCAAGGTAGAAATGAAAGCACCATTTGTTGAATCTGAATCTTCCAGCAGTGGTACCTCAATTGAACCACCCACGCCAATCAAGAAGCTGTGAAAGGTTAGTCATCCAGTAAGTTTTCATATTTGATTTTGGGGTTTATAATTTCTTTTCTTTTACTAAGCAGACAAGTTCAAACCCATTGACTTTGTTAGATCGAGAAAGATTTTGATAATTGACAAATAGAGGAACATATGAAAGGAACCTGTTGCGCCAACATGTTCCTTTCATATCGAATCCGACTGGGATAAGGAGAATGTTAACCACGTGAATTAGACGTTATAAAGTGGTGGAAGGGTTGCTATTTCGACAAGAAACAAGTGCAAAAAAGGTTTTATTTCATATAAGAATTCCTTCAAGGAAGACAAAGAGTGTATAAAATCAGTTTACAAGAATTTCCAAATTCCACACGGATAAGGAAGCAGAGTTGAAGTAGGAAAAAGATTCTTGGTTTACATAGTCTATAAATAGAGAAATGATCTTCCAGCGAAACTGTCATGACCTGAGAGCACCCCCAAGTCGTAACATGCGTACTCGACCTCTCGGAGGTCTAATACAAGCCTCTTAGCATTCATTCATCGCATTCGATAATAAAAACCGTAAGGAATAAAAACACTTTTTAAAACAAATCCAAAATACTCATAAAATCTTTCAAATGTAAAGAAGTAGAATTTCTAAGTCTCATGTACCATCTTAGACACGAATAGAACATCTTAGGGACACAACCCTTTACAACAAAAATAGAAGTCTTATAGAATGTCTAAATGGAAATACTAGAAAGGTAACAACTATGTCCTCGAATATATGAGGACATACCAAGCTTCTTGAGAAGAGTAAATATCCCAAGCTTCCTAAAAAGATCTCCTCACCTTCCACCACCTACACTTGTAACAATAGAGAAATATGGAATTAGTACAATAAGTACCAAGTATGATGACCATGCAAGAAAACATGCGCAACGGA
>JAJOOS010013788.1:0-33193 GCA_029582725.1 Solanum chiquidenum
GAAAGGATCAAACCACACAAAGAACTCACATACCTTGATAGGGATCACCCCCGACGAAATTCCACGACGGAAACTTGTTGATCTCCTCTTTCTCATCTTCTTCTCATCTTCTTCTCTTCTTCACTCTCAAGAACCCTAACTCTTTCTCTTTTAAAATGGGATAAAAATGATCCAAAATCAGCCTAACACACAATATAACCTCAAAAGAAATGTCTAGGGAAAAGACCAAAATGCCCTTAAAATTTCCGAACGGATTCCCTGCCAACTGCCCAACTTTCAATGGCCATAACTCGCTCATACGAACTCAGAATCGAGCAAACTCAGGGGCGTTGGAAAGATCATTCCACAAGCTTCGCAACCATAACTGGAACTACTCCTAACTCATCCTGAGCTAGGAGTTACAACTGCTCAAAGTTGGCCAAAAATCACTGATTTCCAAACTTAGCCAAATTTTCCAGATTTTTGAACTTAGCCAAATTTCCAGATTCTGGACTGCCAAATTTCCAGATTTTAAATTTTTCCAAAAATTGACTATTTCCAAATTCAAGCTTCTTCATATTCATTTTAAATTGTCGTATGTTACAATATCTCCCCCTTGGGAACATTCGTCCTCGAATGAGGTTACTCTTACAAAGCTAAGGGTGTAACATCAACTCAACACCCAACAAACAACCATGCAAACGCAACAACAATAACGACATGCTCATAATAAAATAAAAAGGGCACTAAGAAGGAAATTAATACCTTAATATGCATTTCCTCCGGATTCAAAGAGATATGGATATCTCAAAGTTGGCCAAAAATCACTTATTTCCACACTTACCCAAATTTTCCAGATTTTTGAACTTAGCCAAATTTCCATTCTGGACTGCCAAATTTCCAGATTTTAAATTTTTCCAAAAAATGACTATTTCCAAATTCAAGCTTCTTCATATTCATTTTAAATTGTCGGATGTTATATTCTCCATAGCTTGATGAACTAAATTTGGTCCTATCAACCCAGCTTCACCAACTTCAAACCATCCAATATGAAATCAACATCTTCTCCCATAAAGAGCTTTATAAGGAGCCATTTGGATGCTAGAGTTGTAACTATTGTTGTAAAAAACTCAATGAGAGGTAGGTGATCATCTCAATTACCTTTGAAATCGATCACGCATGCCCTCAACATATCATCTAAGGTCTGAATAGTTCGCTCTGCTTGCCCATCAGTCTGAGGATGAAATGAGGTACTTAAGTTCACCTTTGAACCTAATCCTTTTTGGAATGACTTCCAAAACTGAGATACAACTCTGTCTGAAATAATTGAGATCGGAACCCCATGAAGTCTTACCACCTCTTGAAGATACAACTTAGCATAATCTTCTGTTGAATGGGTAGTCTTTACCGGTAAAAAGTCGGCTGATTTTGTCATTCTGTCGACAATCACCCAAATAGAATCATGTTGCATGCGCGACCTTGGTAAACCTGTGATGAAATCCATATTAATCATCTCCCACTTCCATTTTGGAATTTCTATATTCTGAGCCAAACCACCGGGCCTTTGATGCTCTACTTTAACTTGCTGGCAATTCGGGCACTTAGCAACAAATTCAGCAATGCCCTTCTTCATAATACTCCACCAATAGAGTTCTCTCAAATCACGATACATCTTTGTGGAACTCGGATGAATGGAATACCTGGACCTATGAGGTTCCTCCATGATCCTCTGTTGGAGTCCATCCACTATTGGTACACACAATCTACCTTGATATCTCAATAAGCCATCTCCCCCTTGTTCAAAAGCTAATACTTTTTGCTTATGAACAATTGCATTCAATTCAAGCAAAATAGAATCTTGATCTTGCTTCTCTTTTACTTCTGACACTAATGATGATTCAACCCCATTCATCACCACTACTCCTCCTTCTGTGGAATCCATTAGTCGAACTCCTAAGCGTGCAAGTCTATGCATATATTTCGCTAACTCTCTCTTTTCTTCCTTAACATGGGCGGTACTACCCATAGACAACCTGCTTAAAGTATCAACAACAATATTAGCCTTACCTGGGTGATAAATAATACTCATGTCATAATCCTTGAGTAATTCTAACCACTTCCTTTGTGTGAGATTAAGTTCTTTTTGAGTGAACACAAACTGAAGGCTCTTGTGATCAGTGAATACATTAACATGAACAACATACAAATAATGATGCCAGCCAACTCTAAATCATGGGTTGGGTAATTCTTCTCATGAATTTTCAACTGTCTGGAGGCATAAGCTATAACCTTGTCATTCTGCATTAACACGCAGCCAAAACCAACTCTAGATGCATCACTCTACACCACAAAAGCTTGAGTACCTTCTGGTAGGGTTAATAATGGGGCAGTAGTTAGCCTCTTTTTAAATTCCTGAAAGCTTTTCTCACAAGCTTCAGACCATTGAAACTTCATTGTCTTATTAGTTAACTTGTTCAAAAGGGATGAAATAGACGAGAACCTCTCTATGAAACTTCTATAATATCCATCCAAACCCAAGAAACTCCTAATATCAGTTGGAGATGTGGGTCTAGGCCAATTTTGCACTGCCTCTATCTTTTGGGTATCAATTCTAATTCCATCACCGAAAACTATGTGCCCCAAGAACGCAACAGACTCAAGCCAAAACTCACACTTAGAGAACTTGGCATATAACTCTTTATCTTTTAAAGTCTGGAGAACTATTCTTAGATGACTAGCATGATCTTCTTCATTCCTTGAATATATTAGTATGTCATCAATGAAGACAATAACGAACATATCTAAATAAAGTTTGAATACTCTATTCATAAGGTCTATGAACGCTGCAGATGCATTGGTTAAACCAAATGACATGACCAGAAACTCATTATGACCATAACGTGTCCTCAATGCTGTCTTGGGAATATCACATTCCCTTACTTTCAATTGATGGTAGCCTGATATGAGATCTATCTTAGAGAAACAAGAAGCACCCTGAAGCTGATCGAAAGATCATCAATTCTTAGAAGAGGATACTTGTTCTTGATGGTAACCTTGTTCAACTGACGGTAATCTATACATATCCTAATGGAACCATCTTTCTTTCTCACAAATAAGACCAGAGCGCTCCAAGGTGAGACACTTGGTCAAATAAATCCCTTATCTAGGAGATCTTTTAACTGCTCTGTCAATTCTGCTGATGCCATTCTATATGGCGGAATAGAGATATGATGAGTATCGGGAAGAATGTCTATGCAGAAGTCTATTACTCTCTCAGGAGGGACTTCGGGTAGATCATTTGGAAAGACTTCTGGAAACTCTTTTACTATTGGAACTGACTGAATGAGAGGTATCTCAACACTAGAGTCATTAACTTTGACTAAGTGATAGACACAACCCTTGGAAATTAACTTCCTCGCCTTAAGGTACGAAATGAAACGACCTTTAGGCACTGCTGAACTACTACTCCACTCTATGACTGGCTCATTTGGAATTTGGAACTTGACAACTCGAGTTCTACAATCTATTAACGCATAACAGGCATGAAGCCAGTCCATACAAAGAATGACATCAAATCTACCATGTCTAAATCAACTAAATCAGCCATGGTGTCTTTGTGATTGATGGAAATAAGACAATCACGATATACTCGCTCAACTAGAATAGACTCCCCAACAGGTGTAGAAACACAAAAGGGTTCACTGAGTTTTTCAGGAAGAACATCAAAAATATTTGCAACATAAGGGGTTACAAAATATAAACTTGCTCCTGGTCTATCAAAGCATAAACATCAATAGTAAAGATTTTGATCATACCAGTTACAACATCTGGAGAGTTCTCTTGCTCTTAGCGACTAGTGATCGCATAAAGGTGGTTTGCTCCTCCGCCAGTATCGAAAATAGCTCCTCTAGGTGCAACCCTGTCTGGTGGAGCAACCAATGAAGATTGGGCCCTATTGCGCTGATTTCCACTACCTTGCCTGTTCTTAGGGCACTCTTTCATGAAGTGACCCTCTTGTCCACACTTGAAAGAACCTGACTGGCCATCACGACACTTACCTAGGTGGGTTCTACCACACCTTGCACTTGCAGGAGCCCAGTTACCTCCTTGTGCCACACTACCTTGAGACTGTGCAGGTCTAGCTCTGAAGTGTTGGGAATTCTGACCATTATACTCACTTTTGTTTCTGGGTGTAGGTGCACTAGCCGATGATGGTACATTTCCCTTTTTTGCTTTTGCTGAAAGGACGAACGGTTCACATTACTTTTCTGTTGCCCGGACTCATTCCATGTCTTAGCTTTCTTGTTTCTGAATTCTTCCCTATCTCTCAACTTCTCTTCTTCAACCTGCTGCACATAGACTATTAACCTTGATATATCCATGTCCCAATTAGCATCGCTGCCCTGCCCTCCTTGCTTGATAGACGGGATAACCCATCAACAAACATACTCATTCTACTCTTCATATCTGCAACCATCTTCGGATCATAATGGGGTAGTTGGATGAACTTCAACCCATACTCGTGAACACTCAAGGAATCCTGCTTAAGGGTAAGAAATTCTCGTAACTTAGCCTCTTTCAATTTTCGGGGGAAGAAACTCCCCAAGAAACCCTCCTCAAAATATGCCCAACTCGTAGGTAGTGCATCCTCAGCTCTACCCTCTTTCCACTGGTCAAACCAAGTCCTAGCAACATTCTTCAGTTGATATGCAGCTAGTTCAACTCGCTCAGTATCGGCAACATGCAAACCTCAAATACCTTCTTCAGTGCCTCAACAAAACTCTATGGATCCTCAGTAGTGCTTGAATCCATGAAACTTGGAGGATTCATCCTTAAGAACTCTTGAATCCTCGAAGTATCAGTCACTTCCGGTCTAGCTCCTCTCTGTTGCCCAACCTGATTAGTCACAGCTTGGCTCAACATCCGGATAGCCTTACTGAACTCAGCATTGGTAACCTCTCATTGGGATTGAACTTTAGGTGCATTAGGTACCCCTTGCTCCTCAACATTACCCTAGCCGGACGACCTCTGACAGCTCTTCGTGGAGGCATGATTATCTGAAAAACACGCGCAAGCACGAATTAGAAGGAAACTTTTTAGAGATCAAACTCTAACGCAGGAAATGAGTGTGAAAGAAGTGAGAAATTTTCCTAAGTGTTGCAGCCTCTTAATTATAGATGTGGCGCGCTTCACACCGATAACTAGGACTCTACAGACACGGATTCATAGACTCCCTAGGACTCTTGAACTCTGTGCTCTAATACCAATATTGTCACACCCCGAGCCTACAAACCGTACGTGGCTGGCACTCGAGAACCATTGTTATCCCCAAGCGAAACCTTGTCCTGTCTTACTTACTCAGTGGAAGACTCTAAGAATTATTACAATAATCAAATGCACTTACTCAATTGTTTAATAAAATAACTTCGAATATTTAAAAGTCAACTGTCAACTTGGCCAAAATGGCAACTCAAGTCTTAACAAATGAAAGGATTAAGTAAAGACAACTGAACTACTAACTGTCTATGAAGCCTCTAAAATAAAGAGGGATGTCGGGACAAGACCCCCGATAATCCTACCAAAGAAATACAGAAAGCAAAGCAAAAGGAGTCCTCCGGAATGCAAAGAGGCTTACCACTGACTCTGAGTGCTCAACTGGATCAACGAGGCACTAGGTGATGATCTTGGTTACCTAAGTCTGCATCATAATAAAATGCAGGACAACTGGCATCAGTACATTGAATGTACGAGTATGCGAGTTGGAATGCTAAACACAACATAGGCTTGAAAAAAGTTTGAAAGGAACACTTACCTTGGCTTTACTCAACTCCTGAATAAATTAACTCAATACAAAGCAATAAAACATTTGCAATATATATAAAGCTTGTAAAACAGTGGAAAACATCTTAGTTCGTTAAAGAAAATGCAATAATAAACTCAACTTTACTCATATAATAAACTAATATAGTTTCTGTGGGAGATTCTCTAACTGACAACCACCACTATGAGCCTAAGTGGTGATACAATGTCTTGCCCACACTGCCAGAACTGTTCTATATTTTGCCGCCATATAGAACGCCTTAACTAAGTGGATCCACTAGTCTATGCTAAAAAGCAACTTAAGGAATCATCTAAAAAGTATGATCCTTTACTACCCATGATGGCTACATGGTTTATGGAGAGTTGAGTTAATATGAACTCTCATTCCCATATCGGTGCTCAATACTACTCCCAAAATATACTTAGCTTATATGTTTTTAAAACAAACTTCTTTCTTTGGTTTGAGATAATTACTCAAAACTTAGCTTTAAAGCTCTATTGAAATCAATGTTCCCTTTCTTGTTCAAATGTGAAAACATTTTAAACTCTTGGGAATACTTAGTTCCCTTATAGCTTTTTGAGAAATGAACTCAACTCTTTACTCTTTTCTTAACTCTAAACTTAAGTCTTAAAGCAAAGTTAAAACGTTTGTGAAAGACTTTTGAAAACTTTTATAAACTTCTCTTGACTTGCTTCTTAACTTCTAGACTTGACTCTTAAATTTCCTTGAATTGAATTATGGATTCAAGGTTCATGATCTCATGCTTATGGATGATTTCATGATGTACCTAAGAGTGTTGGAATCAACCAAGAAACATAGGTATATTGCTAAGGAACAAGTACGAAAAGATGGGAAACGAATGGGGAGAACTAGCGTCCCTGGCGCTCTGAGAGGCGCCGGGTGTCAGCATTCAATATTCAGGGACTGGTATGGGGGGCGCTGGCTGGCGCGACACCCCAAGGGTGAAGATTCAGAGACCCTTTTAGGGCACGCTGGCAGGCGCGATTCCCCACCCCTATCCCCAGGTGTTTGACGACTTTTCTTCTCTATTTTTCATCTCTAAACCCTCTAAACTCAATTGGTTCTTTCCCCAAACACTTAGAATCATTCATACCCTCAATATACATCAGATTCTACTCGAAAACACGACTAAAAACATGAATCAATCTCAAGAAAACTCCAACAACACAACCACAAGGATTCAAACGAACTTCATCAAGAATTCAAAGGATTTACTTTCCAATCTAATAAACTTTGCTGAATTGAATCATGGTTGGCGCGTGGGTGAACTAACCCATCGCTATGTGATCTCACATACCTCGTAGGGATCACCCCTTGACGAAATCCACAAGCTAAACTCGAACGTTTTTGACGATTCTTGATTTTTTCTCCTCTTTTCTCTTTTCTCCAAGCCCTAGCGTGAATTCAACTTTTCTAAACTGACTAAAATCTGAATTTTCCCCAATTAAACTCCTAAAAACAAATTAAAACAATTGGTAAGAAAAAGACTAAAATACCTTTCCAAAATCCGGATTAGACTTTCCTAATTCAAATAGCCCAACTTCCAGAGGGTATATCTCACTCATACAAACTCGGAATCATGCAAACTCGGTGGCGTTGGAAAGATTATTCCAAGAGCTTTCCTACCATATCTGGAAGTACACCTAACTCATCCTGATCTAGGAGTTATGGCCGTTTGAAGTTGACCAAAACTCAACCTATTCTAACTTAACAAGATTTCCAGATTTTCATTCTTTCCAAAAACGACTATTTCCAATTATTAACTCCTTCCTAGTTATTTCAATTTGTGAGATGTAACATCCTAGATACACGTGAATCCACTTGGATAGAGTGTATCTAGAAAAAATAACACATAGTTTTGAGCTCATGTACCTCGAGATACATGTATTCAGGCGCACTAAAATCTAATAAGATTCATAATATTGTAACATAGAGTGCATCTAAGTAATTGGCTCTTAAACTAGTGAGATTTATGTAAGTTACCCTTAAATAAATAGTATTGACCCAGATTTTTGTCCCACCCCGGTCAAGCCTCAAGGGCCAAGGGTTTATATGGGCCTGGCTTATAAGCCCTAATTCTAAATGGGCTTGAATTTTTTAATCCCAACCCTACCCCAATAACGGGTTGGGTTGGGCCGGCTCCATGAGTTAAGCTCATTTTGACGTCTCTCTTTGATGGAGTTTGAACAATCTATTATTTGTGAATAACTACTGAATTAACTGTAAAATTGAAGATCGAAGATGAAATTTTATGAATCTATGAAGAAACTATAAACATATACAAACGCAAATAAAAACAAAAGGTTGAAACACATTTAGGTGATTACCTAGAATTGAAATGACCCGATTATGAGGGAGAAAAGAGTATGAAGAGATAAATTGTAATTTGTATATCAAGAATCAAGATATACAAATTAGGAGAGATATATTTTTATTTTGGCTGCAAGTGATTTTAGTGAGACTCGATTTTGATAGAAAAAATCATTAAATTGTAACAATAATTCACAATTAAGTAAAACTATAGCTTTATTATATAATATACTAGTAATATCAACTTACGTAATTTTCCAAAAAATGAACCATCAAAATTGTACAAAAAGAGCAAATAGATGTAGATAATAATTAATACAATATGCAGGATGCAATAAAGGAATTGATAACTAATTGGTTTGTTTGGAGGCATGAGTGACTACCACCTACCTAGAAGGTGGTCGGGTTTCTTTTATTCTCTATAATTGCATTATTCTTAGTATGGTATGATAATATTTCATTGTTTATTGCCAAAAATAAATAAATTTATCCATTAATTTTAATAGTTACAAACCCATAACAAACACCAAAACAAAACTCATGTGCAATATTTCCCATAATTAATGGCAAAAGTTATAAAATTGTAGTCATGCATAGTAATTAAATGAAACTATATCCTCGTTGAATAATAATTTAGTAATGTTTGCCAAATCACATATTTTTTCCTTTTCTGGTTCTCTCAATAATTTAAAATAATTGCATTTTATCTCACAAATTAATAATTTTTCATACCAGATTTCAAGTCAATACACCTAGATACATGTTTTTTACTATCAAATACATAGAAAGAGAGATGAGCGAGAACATGAGGGAGGCAAGTGAGATTTGTCAACGTATTCCATAAATATCTGAATAACATCAGATACATATTTATGGTGTGTTTAGCATGTATTTGAGATATTAGATACGTGAGCGAGGTAAGAGAGTGGCGAAAGAGATGAGAGGGAGGCGAGCGAGCGAGCGAGATTTGTCTATGTATCCTAGATGCATGTGAATCCACTTGGATAGATTGTATCTAGAATAAATTACACATAGTTTTGAGCCCATGTACCCCGAGATACATGTATCTGGGCACACTAAAATCTAATAAGATTCATAATATTGTAACATAGAGTGCATCTAAGTAATTAGCTCTTAAACTAGTGAGATTTATGTAAGTTCCCTTAAATAAATAGTATTGACCCATATTCTGGCCACAACCCGGTCAAGCATCAAGGGTCAAGGGCTTATATGAGCCTGGTTTATAAGCCTTAGTTCTAAATGGGCTTGAATTTTTTTATTTAAACCCTATCGGAATAACGGGTTGGGTTGGGCCGACTCCATGAGTTAAGCCCATTTTGATGGCTTTGTTTGATGGAGTTTGAACAATCTATTATTTGTGAATAACTACTGAATTAGCTGTAAAATTGAAGATCGAAGATGAATTTTATGAATCTATGAAGAAACTGTAAACATATACAAACGCAAATAAAAAAAAAGGCTGAAGCACGTTTAGGTGGTTACCTAGAATTGAAATGACACGATTATGAGGGAGAAAAGAGTATTCAAAATTCAAATATGAAATTGTTGAGAGATTTTAAGAGCAAAATTAGCGAATTGAGAGAGAAGAGATAAATTGTAATTTGTAGATCAAGATATACAAATTATGAGAGATATATTTTTATTCAGGCTGGAAGTGATTTTAGTGAGATTCAATTTTAATAGAAAATTTCATTAAATTGTAACAATAATTCATAATTAAGTAAAACTATAGGTTTATTACATAATATACTAGTAATATTTACCAACTTACGTAATTTCCAAAAATAAACCATCAAAATTATACAAAAAGAGTAAATAAATGTAGATAATTAATACAATACATAGGATGAAAAAAAGGAATTGAAATCTATTTATAACTAATTGGTTTGCTTGAACGCATGAGTGACTACCACCTACCTAAAAGGTGGTCGGGTTTCTTTTGTGCTCTATAATTGTATTTGTCACACCCCGAGCCTACACCCTGAGAGGGACTGGCACTCGAAGTCCATTGCTGGTCCCAAGCGAACCCTTGGCCTGGCATACTTACTCAGCGGAAGACTTAACTCATCACCTAAACATTTATGAAGAAACTAGAATATCATAAAGAACATTCAACTGGCCATTAAGGCAAACTCAAGTCTTTAACATATGAAACGAAAATTAAAGACAACTTAATTAACTAACTGACCGTCTGTCTATGAAGCCTCTAAATAATTGAGATGGATGTCGGGACAGACCCACGACATCCTAATGAACTAATACTAAACTGAAAACAATAAAGAGGAGTCCTCCGAAATGCAAAGAGGCTCACCAACAGACTTTGAACTGCTCACTGGATCAACGATACGCTGGATGTCGATCCTAGTTACTTGTATCTGCATCATAAGACGATGCAG
Organism: Solanum chiquidenum; assembly: GCA_029582725.1. Lineage (NCBI taxonomy): Eukaryota > Viridiplantae > Streptophyta > Magnoliopsida > Solanales > Solanaceae > Solanum > Solanum chiquidenum. The sequence continues at coordinate 10,549 of JAJOOS010013788.1, forward strand.
GCCAACTGGCATCATTACATTGAATGTACGAGTATGGGAGTTGGAATGCTAAAACAACATAGGCTTGAAAGGAACATTTGAAGAACTTACATGGATCAACTCAACTTAACATAACTGAACTCATTTCAATATAAAGCAGTTTAAAACAAGTGCAATATAAAGAAAAGTTGTTTAAAACAAGATGTCAACTCTGTGTGTATGCAAATATACAAATAACTGTGAGATGTATGTAAAAATACAACCAAACTGATGTATATAAAAATACAAAGTACTACTGTGGGAGTTTCTCTAACCGACAATCATCACATAAGAGCTATTGTGATGATACATCGATCTTCCTCACGCTGCCAGCGCATCATATACCTTGCCAAGGGAATAGGAGCTGAACTACTAAGTGGATCCACTAGTCTATGCGAAAAGGATTCATCTAAAAAGTATGACCCTTTTCTACCCATGATGGCTACATGGTTTATGGAGATGTGAGTTATCTAAACTCAAGCTCGTCCCCATATCGGTGCTCAATACTACTACCAAAATATACTAGCTCTTTATGTTTTAAGAACATACTTCTTTCTGTGATTTGAGATTAGTGCGCAAAAACTAAGCTCAAAGGCTATCTTGAAAATCAAAATTTCCCCTCTTGCTTCATTTAGAAGGCGAGTACTCTTTTCTGAAAACTATACCGAAGGCTCTTTGGAAATCTCAGTTTCCGTTTCTTATTTAAATGTGAAAACATTTTAAATCTCGTTGGGAATACTTAGTACCCATATACCTTTTTTAAGAAAAGAACTTCAACTTTACTCTTTACTTAACTCAAAACTTAAGTCTTAAAACAAAGGAAAAACGTTTGCAAAAGACCTTTGGAAAACTTTATGAACTTCTCTTAACTTGACTCTTGACTTCTCTTGACTTTGATCTTAACTGCTCTTGACTTGACTCCTAATTGGTCCTTGAATTGAATTATGGATTCAAGGATTATGATTTGTGATTGGAAATATCTCATGATGTTTATGAATGATTTTTAGATAGCTAAACATGAGCAAATGACCGAAAGTCAAAATCTGAGGGTGGGTCCGCGACGCGGAGAAGCTTTTAAAATTTATTTTTGAAAATGACTTTTGAGGCAGAACGCTCTGTGACAGGTCCGCGACGCGAAACAGAAATTCCCAAATCTAGGAACCAGCTCTGCGATGCGAGGCAGTGTCGGATTTCGTCCGACGAAATCTTCTTCTTCGTTTTTCAGTTCTAAACCCTCTAAACTCCATGGGTTCTTTTTCCAAACACTTAGAATCGATTATTTGTTCAAATTATATCAGATTCTACTAAAAAACACTACTACAAACATGAATCAACCTCAAGAAACTTCAATCCATAAAGCCCACAAGAATTCAAACGAAAATTCATCAAGAACTCAAGGATTTACTTCACATCTAAATAACTTCGCTGAAATTGAATCATGATTGGCGCGTGGGTGAACTAACCCAACTCTATGTGATATCACATACCCTGTAGGGATCACCCCCGATGAAATCCACAAGCTAATCTCGACGAATCTTGAACGAATCTTGAACGTTCTTGCTTCCCTTTCTCCTTTATCTTTTCTCCAAGCCAAATTCACTTTTCTAAAACTGATTAAAATCTGATTTGACCCATATTAAACTCCTAAAAATGGATTAAAATAATAGGGCAAGGAAAAGACTAAAATACCCCTTAAAAATACGGATTGGACATTTCCTTATTTGAACAGCCCAACTTCCGAAGGGCATAGCTTACTCATACTAACTCGGAATCGCGCAATCTTGGCGGCGTTGGAAAGATCATCCCAAGGGATTTCCAAACATATCTAGAATCACACTTAAATAATCCTGAGCTAGTAATTATGACCGTTTGAAGTTGACCAAAAACTCACTTTAACACCTTTACCAAATTTCCAGATTTTTAAGTTCTTCCCAAAAATAACTATTTTCAGATTTTAAACTCCCTTCTAGTTCTTTCTAGTTGCAAGATGTTATAATATCTCTCCCTTGAGAACATTCATCCTTGAATGAGATTACTCTTACTAGGCTTAGGGTGTAATATTAAACTCAAACACCCAACAAACAAATGCAAACAAACAACATGCTCACTCAAAATTTAAAGAGCACTAAGAAGAAAATTAGTACCTTGATCTGAACTTTCTTAGGATTCAAAGAGATGTGGATATCTCTTCTTCATATCCTCCTCAGCTTCTCAAGTAGCTTCCTCACCAAATTGGTTCCTCCAAAGTACTTTGACTGATGCTACCTCCTTTGTTCTCAACTTGCGAACTTGGCGATCTAGAATCTGAACTGGAATCTCCTCATAAGATAAGCTATCTTTGATCCCAATATTTTCAGTTGGTATGATCAATGATGGATCGCTCATGCACTTTTTTAATATGGAGACATGAAATACTGGATGAACTGTTGCTTACTCTTGTGGTAGCTCTAACTCATAATCTACTTTGCCAACCCTCTTGGATATTCTGGAAGGTCCAATATATCGGACACTAAGCTTCCCCTTCTTATCAAACCTCATAACCTCCTTCATGGGTGAAACTTTGAGATATACCCAATCATCTACTTAGAACTCTAACTCCCTTCTCCTAACATCAGTGTAAGATTTCTGACGACTCTGTGCCGTTTTCAACCTCTCTTGAATCACTTTCACCTTCTCCATAGCTTGGTGAACTAAAATTGGTCCTATCAACCCAACTTCACCAACTTCAAACCATCCAATAGGAGATCTACATCTTCTCCCATAGAGAGCTTCATAAGGAGCCATTTGGATGCTAGAGTGGTAGATAATTATCCCAATTCCCTTTGAAATCAATCACACAAACCCTCAACATATCTTCTAAAGTTTGAATAGTGTGCTCTGCCTGCCCATCAACATGAGGATGAAAGGCAGTACTTAAGTTCACCTTTGAACCCAAGCCTTTTTGGAATGATTTCCAAAATTGTGCACCCTTATCTGATATAATTGAAACAGAGACTCCATGAAGTCTTACCACCTCCTGAATATATAACCTGGCATAATCCTCTGCTAAATGAGTAGTCTTTACCGGCAAAAAGTGGGTTGATTTTGTCATTCTGTTGACAATCACCCAAATAGAATCGAGAGAAGGCCTAAAATAGTCCCTCATCTTTGTGTTATGACTCAAAGTCATCCTTGAGTTTTCACATGGAGCACTAACAGTCCCTTATGTTTGCAATATTGGTGCACTTTTGGTCCTCCCCTAAACTTTTGCCTATTTTTTAATAATTATTTTGTTCATAATTTTATTTAAGGAATGTCCCATCGTCTTTTTATATATTTAGTAGAAATAATAACTCTATGTGAGAGAATGTGAGAAGAAGAATATCTTGTTATGTTCGATATAAATATTACTGCAGCTAAACTAAGAACATTTTAACATATGGCATTGCAAGAAAAGAAAAATTTGTACTATTGCATGTGAAATCGTCGTGATGAACCTCTCGACTTTACCCACAATACGATTTTGACTAAACAAAACAAGGTGTTTTTCTTCTCACAATCTCTCACATGGAGTTATTATTTCTACTAAATATATAAAATGACGATTAAACATTCCATACATAAATTATGAATAAAATCAATGTTAAAAAATAGGCAAAATTTTGAAGGAGGACCAAAAGTGCACCAATATTGCAAACATGAGGGACTATTAATGCTCCATGTGAAAACTCAAGGATGACTTTGAGTCTTAACCCAAAGATGATGGGCTATTTTGGGATTTTTCTCAATAGAATCATGCTGTTTGCGAGACCTTGGTAAACTTGTGATGAAGTCCATATTAATCATCTCCCACTTCCATTCCGGAAGTTTTATATTCTGAGCCAAACCACCGGGCCTTTGATGCTCTACTTTAACTTATTGGCAATTTGGACACTTAGCAACTAATTATGCAATGCCCTTCTTCATACTATTCCACCAATACACCTCTCTCAAGTCACGATACATCTTTGTGGAACCCGGATGAATGGAATATCTAGAGCTATGAGCTTACTCCATGATCCTCTCTTGGAGTCCATCCACCATTGGTACACATAATCTACCTTGATATCTCAATACACCATCTCCCCTTTGTTCAAAAGCTAATACTTTTTGCTTATGAACATTCACCTTCTATTCAAGCAAAAAGGGATCTTGGTCTTGCTTTTCTTTCACTTCTGACACTAATGATGATTCAGCCCCATTCATCACCACTACTCCTCCTTCTCTGGAATCCATTAGTCGAACTCCTAATCGTGCAAGTCTATGCACATCTTTAGCTAACTCTCTCTTTTCTTCCTCAACATGGGCGGTACTACCCATAGACAACCTGCTCAAGGTATCATAAAAAACATTAGCCTTACCTGGGTGGTAAAGAATACACATGTCATAATGCTTGAGTAATCCTAACCACCTCCTTTGTTTGAGATTAAGCTCTTTCTGAGTGAACACATATTGAAGACTCTTGTGATCAGTGAATACATCAACATGCACACCATACAAGTAATAACACCATATTTTCAAAGCGAATACTACAACAACCAACTCTAAGTCATGGGTTGGGTAGTTCTTCTCATGAACTTTCAACTGTTTCGACGCATAAGCTATAACTTTGTTATTCTGCATTAAGACACAACCCAAACCAACTCTAGATGCATCACAATACACCCCAAAACCTTGAGTACCTTCTGGTAAGATTAAAACTGGGGCAGTAGTCAACCTCTTTTTCAATTCCTGAAAGCTTTTCTCGCAAGCTTCAGACCTTTGAAATTTTACTGTCTTCTGAGTTAACTTTCTCAAAGGGGATGAAATAGACGAGAACCCCTTTACAAACCTTCTATAATAGCCAGCCAAACCCAAGAAACTCTTAATATCAATTGGAGATGTGGGTCTAGGCCAATTCTGCACTGCCTCAATCTTCTGAGTATCAACTTTAATTCCCTCTCCATACATAATATGGCCTAAAAATGCCACAGACTCAAGCCAAAATTCACACTTAGAGAATTTAGCATATAACTCTTTATCTGTCAAAGTTTGAAGAACAATTCTGAGTTGGCTAGCATGATCTTCTTCATTCTTTGAATAGATTAGTATGTCATCAATGAAGACGATAACAAACATATCTAAATAAGGTTTGAAGACTCTATTCATAAGATTCATGAACGTTGTTGGTGCATTGGTTAAACCGAACGACATGACCATAAACTCATAATGACCATAGCGGATCCTGAAAGCTATCTTTGGAATATCACACTCCCTTACTCTCAACTGATGGTAACCTGATCTAAGGTCAATTTTCGAGAAATAAGAAGCACCCTGAAGCTGATCGAAAAGATCATTAATCCTTGGAAGAGGATACTTGTTTTTTATGGTAACCTTGTTCAACTGACGGTAATCTATACACATCCTAAGGGAACCATCTTTCTTTCTCACAAACAAGACCGGAGCGCCCCAAGGTGAGACACTTGGTCGAATGAAACCCTTATCTAAGAGATCCTTTAACTGATATTTAAACTCTACTGGTGCCATTCTATATGGCGGAATAGATATCAGACGAGTATCTGGAAGAAGATCTATACCGAAGTCTATCTCTATCTCAGTAGGGACTCCGAGAAGATCATCTCGAAAGACTTCTGGAAACTCTTTTACTACTGGAACTGACTGAATATGAGGTACATCAACACTTGAGTCATTAACTCAGACTAAGTGATAGACACACCCCTTGAAAACTAACTTCCTTGCCTTAAGGTACGAAATGAAATGACCCTTAGGCACTGCTGAACTGCTTTTCCACTCTAAGACTGGCTCATTTGGAAACTGAAACTTGACTACTCGAGTTCTACAATCAACTAGGCATAACAGGCATGAAACCAGTCCATACCAAGAATGACATCAAAATCTACCATGTCTAACTCAATTAAATCAGCCATGGTACTCTTATGATTGACGAAAATGGGACAATCACGATAGACTCTCTCTGCTAGAATAGACTCACCAACATGCCTAGATACACTGAATGATTCACTAAGTTTCTTAGGAATAACATCAAAGTTCATAGCAACATATGGAGTTACAAAATATAAACTCGCTCCTGGATCTAGCAAGGCATAAACAGTAAAGTCAAAGACTTGAATCATATCAGTGACAACATCTGGTGAATCCTCTTGCTCTTGGCGACTGTTAATAGCATATAAGAGGTTTGTTCCTTCGCCAGTACCGGAAGTAGCCCCTCTAGGTGCAGCTCTGTCTGGTGGAGCAACTGAAGAAAACTGGGTTATATTGCCCCATTACCATTTCCCTGCTTGTTCTTTGGACCCTCTCGCATGAAATGCCCAGTTTGACCACACTTGAAACAACCAGTGGAGCCCTCACGACAAATACCTGAGTGGTTCCTACCACACTTGGCGCAGGCAGGAGGCTTACTACCCCCTTGCGCCACACTACCTTGAGAATAGGCAGGCTTAGCTCTGGAATTCTAACCATTGTACTCACATTTGTTCCTAAGTCCAGGTACACTAGAAGATGATGGAGCAGGTCCCTTCTGTTTCTGTTGGAAGGATGACCGGTTGGCATTACTCTTCTGCTGCCCGGACTCATTCCCTATCTTAGCCCTTTTGTTCTTGAATTCCTCTTTATCCCTCAGCTTCTCTTCCTCTCTACTTGCTACACATAGACCATCAACCTTGAAATGTCCATGTCCCCAATAAGCATTGTTGCCCGGCCCTCTTTGCTTGATAGACGGGACAACCCAGCAACAAACAGACTCATCATACTCCTCATGTCCGCAATCATTTTCGGAGCATAGCGAGACAATTGGATGAAATTCAACCCATACTCATGAACACTCAAAGAATCTTGCTTAAGTGTGAGGAACTCTCGTACCTTAGCCTCTTTCAGTTCTCGGGAAAAGAAACACCCCAAGAAAGCCTCCTCAAAATAAGCCCAACTCGCAGGTGGTGCATTCTCAGCTCTACCCTCTTTCCATTGGTCAAACCAAGTCCTAACAACATTCTTCAGTTGTATGCAGCTAGTTCAACTCGCTCAGCATCAGCAATATGCATGACCTCAAATACCTTCTTTAACTCCTCAAAGTTCTCCGGATCCCCAGTAGTGCTCGAACCCGTGAAACTTGGAGGGTTCATCCTCAAGAACTCACGAATCCTTGAAGTGTCAGCTCCTTCCTGTCGAGCTCCCCTCTAGTGACCAACCTGGTTAGTCACAGCTTGACTCAGCATCCTAATTGCCTCTCTGAACTCAACATTGGCGACTTCTCCTTGAGGTTGCACTTCAGGTGCATTTGGTAACCTCTGACTGCTCTTCGTGGAGGCATGATTATCTGAAAAATACGCAAGCACGAATTAGAAGGAAACCTTTTAGAGATCAAACTCTAACGCATGAAATGAGTGTGAAAGAAGTGAGATAGTTCCTAAATGTTGCAGCCTTCTAATTATAGATGTGGCGTGCTACATACCGATAACTAGGACTCTACAGACACGACTTCATAGACTCTATAGGACTCTTGAACTATGGGCACTGATACCAAGTTTGTCATGCCCCAAGCCTACACCCTGGGCGGGACTGTCACTCGAAGAACATTATTGGTCTCAAGAGAACCCTTGGTCTGGTTTACTTACTCAGCGGAAGACTTAACTTATCACCTAAACATTTATGAAGAAACTAGAATATCATAAAAGAACATTCAACTGGCCATTAAGGCAAACTCAAGTCTTTAACATATGAAACGAAAAGTAAAGACAACTAAATTAACTAACTGATTGTCTGTCTATGAAGCCTCTAAACAACTGAGATGGATGTCGGGATAGGCCCATGACATCCTAATGAACTAATACTAAACTAAAAACAATAAAGAGGAGTCCTCCGGAATACAAAGAGGCTCACCAACATACTCTGAACTGCTCACTGGATCAACAATGCGCTAGATGCCTATCATAGTTACATGTATCTGCATCATAAGACGATGCAGACCAACTGGCATAAGTACATTGAATGTACGAGTATGCGAGTTGGAATGCTAAAAAAACATAGGCTTGAAAGGAAGATCTGAAGAACTTACCTGGCTCAACTCAACATAACTGAACTAATTTCAATATAAAGCAGTTTAAAACAAGGGCAATATAAAGAAGAGTTGTTTAAAACATGATGTCAACTCTGTGTTTATGCAAAGATACAAATAACTCAGAGATGTATGTAAAAATACAACTAAACTGATGTATATAAAAATACAAAGTACTACTGTGGGAGTTTCTCTAACTGACAACCATCACATAAGAGCTATTGTGGTGATACATCGATCTTTCTAACGCTGCCAGCGCATCCTATACCTTGCCAAGGGCATAGGACCTGAACTACTAAGTGGATCCACTAGTTTATGCAAAAATGATTCATCTAAAAAGTATGACTCTTTTCTACCCATAATGGCTACATGGTTTATGGAGACGTGAGTTATCTGAACTCAAGCTTGTCCCCGTATCGGTGCTCAATATTACTCCCAAAATATACTAGCTATGTTTTAAGAACATACTTTTTCTGTGATTTGAGATTAGTGCTCAAAACCTTAGCTCAAAGGCTATCTTGGAAATCAAAGTTTCCCCTCCTACTTCATTTAGAAGGCGATTACTCTTTTCTGAAAACTAGCCCGAAGGCTCTTTGGAAATCTCAGTTTCCGTTTCTTATTTAAATGTGAAAACATTTTAGATCTCTTTGGGAATACTTAGTCCCTATATACCTTTTTTAAGAAAAGAATTTCAACTTTACTCGTTACTGAACTCAAAGCTTAAGTCTTAAAATAAAGTTAAAACGTTTGCAAAAGACCTTTGGAAAACTTTATGAACTTCTCTTAACTTGACTCTTGACTTCTCTTGACTTTGATCTTAACTGCTCTTGACTTGACTCTTAACTGGTCCTTGAATTGAATTATGGATTCAAGGATTGTGATTTGTGATTGGAAAGATCTTATGATGTTTAGGAATGATTTTTAGATAGCTAAACATGAGCAAATGACCGAAAGTCAAAATCTGAGGGTGGGTCCGCGATGCGGAAAAGCTTTTAAAATTTAGGTTCGAAAATGACTTTTGAGGCAGAACGCTCCGTGACAGCTCCGCGACGCAAAATAGAAATTCCCAAATTTGGGAACCAGCTCCGCGACGCGGAGGCAGTGCCGAAATTCGTCCGACGAAATCTTCTTTTTCGTTTTTCAGCTCTAAACTCCATGGGTTCTTTTTCCAAACACTTAGAATCAATTATTTGTTCAAATTATATCAGATTCTACTAAAAAACACTACTACAAACATGAATCAACCTCAAGAAACTCCAATCCACAAAGCCGACGAGAATTCAAACGAAAATTCATCAAGAACTCAAGGATTTACTTCACATCTAAATAACTTTGCTAAAATTGAATCATGATTGGCGCATGTGTGAACTAACCCAACGCTATGTGATCTCACATACCTCGTAGGGATCACCCCCGTTGAAATCCACAAGCTAATCTCGACGAATCTTGAACGAATCTTGAATGTTCTTGCTTCCCTTTCTCCTTAATCTTTTCTCCAAGCCCTAGCGTGAAATTCACTTTTCTAAAACTGACTAAAATCTGATTTGACCCATATTAAACTCCTAAAAATGGATTAAAATAATAGGGCAAGGAAAAGACTAAAATACCCCTTAAAAATCCGGCTTGGACATTTCCTTATTCGAACAACCCAATTTCCGAAGAGCATAGCTTACTCATACGAACTCTGAATCGCGCAATCTTGGCGGAGCTGGAAAGATCATCCCAAAGGCTCTCCAACCATATCTGGAATCACACCTAACTCATCCTGAGCTAGGATTTATGGCCGTTTAAAGTTGACCAAAAACTCACTTTAACACCTTTACCAAATTTCCAGATTTTTAAATTCTTCCCAAATATAACCATTTCCAGATTTTAAACTCCCTTCTAGTTCTTTCTAGTTGCGAGATGTTATAGTATTATTCTTACTCTGGTATGATTATATTTCATAGTTTATTGCCATAAAAAATAAATTTACCCATTAATTTTACGGAAAAGGGTCAAATATTGGCATGTACTATTGAAAATAGTTTAAATATACCCTTCGTTATACTTTTGGGCTAACTATACCCCTCCCATTATACTTTGGGCTAAATATACCCTTATATCTAACAGAGGGACAATGGACGACTAAGATTAAAAGAGTTCATTAAATTTAAAATAGATCTAATCTGATATAACCCATCCCTCCCCAATAACATAACCCGCCCCACCCCAATAATTCAGTTTCTCTTCCCTCAGCAATTGCAGATTTCACCCATTGTGCTATGTCAATCCCTCCTTTACCGGTATTAAGATATTGAGACGGAAACTTCCCAGTTATTATCTCAAGAGTCACAATTCCAAGGCAATAAACGTCGCATTTGGGTGTAACTTGGCTATTTCGCACTGCTTCTGGTGACTTGAACGCAATTAGTGCTTAAATTGCATGCGCATTGTTCATTAAAGTGTAGAATCCGTAACCTGCGAGTATTAGCTTGTGGTTTGTGGTTATGAGTATATTGATCGATTTCAAATCGCCATGGGGCAAATCAGAAGAAGCAAGTTCGGTGTGAAGATAATAAGTCCTTGAGCTACTCCTTGTATGATTTTTAGAAGAACTGGACAGGTGAGCTCAGCATAGGGCAGCCCTCTTTCACCTGTGATCATGCATAAAGCAGCAGCAATCTTTATAAGAAATACTTACACATGCACTGGCCGGGCGGGTTATATTATAGGGGCGGGGGAGGGGCGGGTTATATCAGATTTGGTCTATTTTAAATTGAATGGACTCTTTTAATCTTAGCCGTCCACGTGTTCCTCTGTTAGATATAGGGGTATATTTAGCCCAAAGTATAATGGGAGGGGTATATTTAGCCCGAAAGTATAACGAAGGGTATATTTAAACTATTTCCAATAGTATAAGGGTATATTTGGCCCTTTTCCGTTAATTTTAATAGTTACAAACCCATAACAAAACAAAAACAAAACTCATGTGCAATATTTCCCCTAAGTTTGACTAGGTAATGGTAACAAAACATATTTTTTTGTACACTTCATCAATATATCATAAAAATATTTTATCATATATTTAGATGCTTAAGTGAAACACATATATAACTTAAGTATGAAATAAAATTTATTAGCAAATTTATAAAGCTATTGATGTAATATTATAGCTACCTTTTCTTTGTGTTGCAAGTTTTTTTTTTCTTTTCAAAATGTCATGTTAATTGTATCAAATCATTATGTATGCATCATTTTCTAAGGATCCAATATAGATACTCATTCGATATTTTTGGATAATTGAGTAACAAAGATTATAATTTTGGTGTTGGACCAAAGAGGGAAGTTGTGAGATTTATGTAAAAAATGGTTTTTACTTTTTAGTTCCAAAGAATTGGGTAGATGGTCTATGTTGCTCGCATTAATTCTTTACGCGTCGAATCTTTTGAAAATAATATATTTTTGAAGAATTCAATACATATACGATAATATTGTCGATTACGTGTCGAATCTTTTGAAAATAATATATTTTTGAAGAATTTAATATAGATACAATAATAATTTCAAAGAGTTCGAAAAACTTAGTGACTAGAGTAAAGCGTAAGTGATGACGTGCAGTAAAAATGAATTCATTAAAAGCTTTTAATCTCTTTTCTTTGTTAATATTTACATTCAACTTTGTTTTATATCAATAAAATCACTCAACTTTGAGTATTTTTTTATAAAATCACTTGATCAAATTTACCATTAAAACAATTTTACATGATAAAATAAATTAATTGCTCTCCCACAAATCTCAATCTTTTATATGTTTTTCTTCTTTTATGCAATAATTACAAAAAAAAATACTCTCCATTAAAAAAAATTACAATCATGGACCAATGAGTCAAGGGTAAGATATGAATTTTAAAATTTTTTATTGGTGGAATTAAATGGTTCGTCTGCCTTTAATAACAATCTGCAATCAAAACACACCAAAAAGAGATTCGACTCGCTTCACAAATTTACTAAAAAGTTCAAAATTCATGCCAATTGTTTTTAACTTTTTCATGACTTTTAAATATTTTAAGAAGTTTCTGGAAAATATATATACTTTAAAAAATAATGATTTTATTTTGTAAAATTACTAGTATACGTATCCGCGCGTTGCGCGGATATACTAAAATGCAATTATTTATTAATTTAAAAATAAATAATATAAATTTTTATTGAGTAACAGAAGTGCATGTATAATTATATATGATGATTTAATTTTATATTAATATTTGATGCTAGTAGAATTTTATCCTAATCTTTCAAGAAAACAAAACATTATTATAACAATTTATACTTTTCCTAGTATAATGAAAATTAATAGTTTATATGTACGGTGTTAAAATGATATTTTTGTTAATTAATTAAATATTAAATTCATAGATCAAATTTGATCCGAGTACTAAAAATAATGACTCTACTTTAAGCTAAAATTTAAATATAATTTACACAAAAAAATATTACATCCTCTTTGGAACACTCTTCTCTAGTTCAATCCTACAAAATAATACGATTTTTATTTAATCAAATATTATTTCATAAAATAAAAATGCACAAAAAAAGAAATTTCAGTGACCAATATAAAAACATTATAATTAATATATACCACATAAAAAATATGATAGTCAACAACTTTATGTATCATAGCCTGATAAGCAGGTGACAATAACTATTTTGTATTTTTTAAAATGAAATAAATCATTCACTCATATTCATATATACCAATCAATTGCAGACTTGTAAAAGAAATAGTAGTCCAAATACTAATCGAATTTCAAGTTTTTCACCAGTTTAGCAATTACACACAACGCTCCCTACTGCAAATTTAAAAATAAAACAATAAGATAAATGAGACAAAGAAGTTGAAATGTACCAAAAAAAAGAAGAAGCAATAATAACGATTAAGTAACATATTATTGTGACTAAAAATATCACTAATGAAAAGCAATATTCCAACATACTAAAATGAAACACAAAACTCTCCAAAAGATAGATCAATCCCTACATATTTCTTGTTCTTTTTTTTTTATTGTCGCCTTGTTTCATCCATTAATTTTTTTTAAAATTCATTTATCCTTTATGTATAATTGATTACGTTGGAGGATCAAATGATCATACTTTATCAAATATATCAAAGTAGCCTTGTCACATTTTGATTTTTATATTCAAGAGTCAATTATTTTTCATTGTTATTCCCCCACCAATTTTGAAACTTAATCATGCCCTTTTTTATTATTGTAACGACGTGTTCCCGTCGTTATAGAAAAGTCAATGGGAAAGAATTGGGGCCAGAAAACTTTTGAGTAGTAACTTTGGATTTCCTAGCCTAGTCCAAATTTGGAAGAAATCGGAGTCAGTGAGGTCTAGGGAAATCTGGTAATAATTGGGTGATTTAATTATGAATTCGACTACATGAGTAGATAGCTAAGACATTAAGGAATCCGTACGGCTTTACGGAATTGAATTCGGGCGAGTAGAACTCCCAAAAATGATCTTAGCGTGAACGGGTAGTTTTTGAATGTCAAGGGTTGAAGGTGTGTAGTGAAATGGGGGCTTGGAACTCAAATTCCAGCATTATGTCTCCGTGCAGGCCGCCATAGCGGGATGGTTGCCGTTGTAGCGGGGCTGCTGTAGCAGGATGGGTCCCGCCGTAGCGGGACAAACGCGACTTAAGTCGGAAATAAAACTCCAAAAATGTTTTACTATGCACTTTTCGACTTTGAGAGCTAAGGAACGACCCCAGGGGTTTTATTGACAATTTTCCACCATTCTTGAGGCTAAAGGTAAGGTTTTCACTCTCGAAATCTATTTTTCAATCTGTAGAATGTAAATTCATGGGTAATTATCAATGAGGGAGGTTTTGATCTGGAAATTATGGTGGAAAAAACCCTAATCTGGGTATGGGGATCAAGGGTTTGTTCTAGGGTTATTGGGTTTGTTATAATCCGGATAATTAGACCTTTGATTGTTAATCCTTGCGTATAAATTATTGTTTGTAGACCTAGAACAAGTGGAAAGAATCCGAAAAGAGAAGATTCAAGTGCCTTATGGGATTCAAGCTTGGATTAGTTGTTTGTGAAAAACCTTGGAGTTTATAGGGACTCTATTTTATTGTCATTTAAACCTGCTATTGTATCTTTAAATGTCTTAGTTTTCATAAAATTTGTTAGTTTGGGTTGTAGTAATGGTTCTCCCACCGAAGGGTTAGCGTGGGTGCCAATCACGACGGTCTGGACCGTGACAAAGTTGGTATCAGAGCCCTAGGTTCGTTGATCACATTGTACCAAAATGAGTCTAGTAGAGTCTTGCAGAACGGTACGATGATGTCCGTACTTTTTTCGAGAGGCTATAGGACTTTAGGAAAAACTCACTTCTTTCTACTCCTTCATGCTATGACTTGAATCCAATTGGTATCTTTCCTCCTTCACTCTATGGTCCGAAGTAGAACAACAAAAGTGGTAACACCATCACTAGCAAGAGAGGATGTGTATAGACTACCGACAGTTGAATAGGGTTACCATTTAAAACAAGTATCCATTGCCTCGGATAGATGACCTTTTTTGACCAATTGCAAAGTGCATCAGTTTTCTCTAAGATTGATTAAGGTCTGGTTACCATTAGTTAAAGGTTGAGGCGGTTAAGAATTGGGTTCGAAAAAGTTATATGATTGAAATTGGTAGTTTTGTGGGGGCTCGCTAGCTACTATTGTCGCTTGTGGTATGAGTTGAGTCCAATTGGTATGTCCCAATTCCAATTGGTATCTCAACGAAGTGAACTAGACGCCATAGTCCCGGCTGAAGGGACACAAGCAAGTCAATTGGAACTGAGAAGGTTCCAATTGGTATCTGGCCTTAGGGTAGTAACGATCGTCTATGGAACGGACTAATTAAAGAATTTGGATTTATCTGCAAGTTGTAACTGTTTGAGTGTCGTGAAACTTGTTGTGAAAAGAAAGTCATCACGAGATTAGATGCAAGGGTCTAGATAAATTCTGATGTGGTTTGTAAGCGAGAAATATGGACGTGCATTGCGACCAACTGATAACCGTGTGAGAGTCTGGGTATATCTTGGGGATATGTGTGTGGTAGTGTTGAAATGATGTAAAAGGATTCTAGAGTGCGTACTTCTTTGGGTTGACCGGGGGGTAGACAACGATTGTCTTAGCTAAAAGGATTTTCTTAAATGCCTAGTTATAACTGGGAAATCTAGGGGAAATATAGAAAAGAGAGGAACCCCAGAAATTATTGGAAGGGGTTCTGTTTCCATCGGAGCCGCTGGGGCGGGATAATCTCGCCAGCACGAGACCACCAGTGCGGAATTTCTCCCGCCAGAGCGGGATAGGCAAGACAGAATCTCAGCCCTGTCTCCCCTATTTTCCCCTAGTCACAATTATGGACCCCAAATCATACCCGAACTAACCCTAGCGATCTAATTCAGTGTTCAGCAACCGAATATAAATTATAAATTATGGAGAACTTGGGCATATGAGGAAGAAATAAGAGAGGCCGGGGAAATGGTAATGTAGGTAGAGGAGTAGTGCAGCTAGGCGAGGAGTTTGCCCGTCAAGATGATAGGGCTTAGTTACATGCTTTTCCAGGCAAGACCGAGTTTGAGGTATGTGATGTAGTGGTCACTAGTGCTACTCTTGTCTGTGCCCGAATGGATATTATTTTGTGTGATCTGGGTTCTACTTATTCATACGTGGTAGTTCAATTGCCTTGGAATTTGATATGGTTTGTGATATACTTGATGCCCACATCCATGTTTCTACCCCAGTTGAAGAGTCAGTCATAATCACCCATGTGTATCGTGGTGTCCTATTTTGGTTATGGATTTTCAGATTTGGGTTGATTTGGTTATACTGGATATGACTGACTTGATATAATCTTAGGCATGACTTGATTGTCCCCGTATTATACTAGGCTTAATTGTAATACTAAGTCGGTAACTCTAGAGATCCCGATAGGTAACTCTAGAGATCCCGATAGGGAAAGATTAGAGTGGGAAGGGGTATACAAGCCTAAGCTAGCTAAAATCATATCCTCCATTCGGGTTAGGAAACTGGTAGGGCAGGGTTGTTTGGCTTATTTGGCTCATGTTTGGAATGTTGAGGTTGAGTCTTCCTCTATTGAGTCTGTTCCTGTGGTGTCTGAGTTTAAGGAAGTGTTTCCTATGGATTTGTCTGGTATGCCTCCGAATAGAGATATAGATTTCTACATTGACTTGGAAACTGGCACTTGCCCTATTTCCATCTCTCCGTATCATATGACTCCAGCAGAATTAAGAGAGCTTAAGGCTCAAATCCAAGAGCTTCTTGATAAATGGTTCATCCGTCCTAGTGTTTCCAAGTGGGGTGCTCTTGTCTTGTTTGTTAAGAAGAAGGAGGGTAGTATGAGGACTAATGATTTTATCTTAATTCATAAGGGAGTGGATTAATACCAGAATGACAAGCTTATGGATAAAGAAAGTTCCATTGAGTATACTTGGGTGAAGGATATTGAAGATTTCAGTAAGAAAGTGTGTACCAAGATTGGGTTAGTCCTTTAAATTTGATGAGTATACCTGAGTTTGAGGTGTCATGTTGATGAAAAAGTTGACTTCGTGTTATAGCCAGGGCTAACGGAGCATAATGGTAATAAGAGTTCGTGGTAGATTGTGACGGGATGCAAATATATAATAAGATTATTGGTTAAGCGAAACTTGTACAGTAATTATGACTTGCGAGTATCTAAGGTTGTGGTTTTCTAATATTTGGTGAGTAACATGATTGTAATGAAAGTTTTAAGAGATGGTGGGACACCACTCGAATAGAATTTAAAAGAGTCTAGTAATGAGTATGATTGAAATTTTAGCGAAATATATCGTAAGATCGATGGATATGCGATCAATGATAAACGAAGATCCATGAATTCATAAAAATCTTCAATGTACAAGCTAATGTTGATAGAGAAAGGGATTGTGTTATATGATGGCAATTACAATTCAGATTTTTTATTGTGAGTCTACATTCGTGGTGATGTATTTTGTCAAGGTATGAATTGGCAAGGTGAGAAATGATCAATTGTATCCGGTATTGAGCATTTGAAAGGATTTACACCTGGGGTCAGTCGTAAGTTTACTATTATTGATTGTTAAGTACCTAAAAAGGTTTCTTTTTTTTAAAGTGTTGGTTTATAATAAGGTAAAAGGTCGGAGTGTTTATGATGGTTGTTAGTGTTGTGAATATGATTCACTAGCTATGCTCTAGTGTGTTTTCACTTTGTAGGTGGATCCCTAGTGGTGGATCAGGGGTACCAAATCCTGCGATGTTCTCTTGGTTGAGTGGGAAGATTGGGAAGATTTGGTTATTTCGAATGACATAATCGGTGTTGTCTTGGAGTTGTTAAAGTATTTTAGTGGTTCTACATGTACCACCTTGCTGATAAGAATTTATAGAAGAGCTACCATGCGTATTTATGGTTGTTCGGCAATCTTAATATGCCTCTAGTCGTCGAGGTCATGTATCGATTATGTGTGGTTGAATGTGGGGATCATTGGGTCCAATTTTGTTGTTCTTAAGAGGTAATCTACAATTACTAAATCTAGCATTTCGATAGTGTTCTTGGAGGGGTTGTATGATTGGACATCTCCCTCAATGAGTATCTAATTTCTAAAGATCAAATTTGTTATAACTTAAGCTCATGGGAATTTATGTTGTGGGATGGAGATATTGTTAAGAACTATGATTGTTTGGGTATTATGAGTGTGTGTTGGTTGATTCAGGTTCACTTCTATTTGTAGCGAGTATTGAATTGAAATTTTATCATGCTTAAGTGCTAAAGGATTCGTCCGGATGATTGTGTCAAGGTCCTTGATAACATGTTGTAGTGTGTACGATCAACTTTGGTGGTTGTTGGGAATCGCTTTTGTTGTAGTTAAGTTTATATACAACAATATTTATCTCTCGAGTATTGAGATGACTTCGTTGAGGCATTGTATTGGAGGATGTGTAGGTGTTCAATTGGTTAGTTTGAGGTTGAAGATGTGAAACCTTTGAGAGTTGATTTGGTGAAAGATGTTCAGGGTAAGGTGAGAAGTATCCAATCTAAGCTTCTAGCAGTCCAAAGTAAACATAAAAAGTATGTGGGACAAGTTATTCGATGATTCAGTTACTACTTTATTCTTGCTTTAGCCCTTTTCTCCTAATTTGTCACTCAGGGATGAGTGAGGGGTAAATTGGTATCTATTGTAACGACTTGTTCCTGTCGTTATAGAAAAGCTAATGGGGAAAGAATTGGGGCCAGAAAACTTTTGAGTAGTAACTTTAGATTTCCTAGCCTAGTCCAGATTTGGATGAAATTGGAGTCAGTGAGGTCTAGAAAAATATGGTAATAATTGGGTGATCTAATTATGAATTCGACCACATAAGTAGATAGCTAAGACGTTAGGGAATCCGTACGACTTGACAGAATTGAATTCAGGCGAGTAGAACTCCTGAAAATGATCGAAGCGTGAACGGGTGGTTTTTGAATGTCAAAGGTTGAAGGTGTGTTGTGAAATGGGGGTTTGGAATTCAAATTCCAGCATTCTGTCTCCGAGCATGCTGTCGTAGCGGGATGGGTCCCGTCGTAGTGGGACAGACGCGACTTAAGTCGGAAATAAAACTCCAAAAACATTTTATTCTGCACTTTTCGACTTTGAGAGCTAAGGAACGACCCCAGGGGTTTTCTTGACAGTTTTCCACCATTCTTGAGGCAAAAGGTAAGGTTTTCACTCCCCGAATCCATTTTTTGATCTGTAGAATATAAATTCATGGGTAATTATCGATGAGGGAGGGTTTTGATCTAGAAATTATGGTGGAAAATCCCTAATCTGGGTATAGGGATCAAGGGTTTGGTCTAGGTTATTGGGTTTGTTATAATCCGGATAATTAGACCTTTGATTGTTGATCTTTGCATATAAATTGTGATTGTGGTGTGTTGAATGGATCAGTTGCCACGTTCCGGCATAACTAACTTGGATCGGTTGCCACGTTCCGGCATAAATATGGGATCGGTTGCCACGTTTCGACATAAACATTAGATCGGGTACCATGAACCGATGCATTAATAATTTGGGTGTGGGTTCCATGAGAGGACCATTGAATTGGGTTCCGTGAGAGGACTATTGAATTGTGTTGTGTATCTACTT
This sequence comes from Solanum chiquidenum, assembly GCA_029582725.1. NCBI lineage: Eukaryota > Viridiplantae > Streptophyta > Magnoliopsida > Solanales > Solanaceae > Solanum > Solanum chiquidenum. Next base: position 29,840 of record JAJOOS010013788.1, read on the forward strand.
GTGATGATTTCATTCATATCTAATGAAGATTGATATTGAAAGACGGTATGTTGCTCTAAATTGATATAACTGTGATATTCGTGAAGTTGTTCATTGTTCGTATATGTTGATGATATTGTGTATGTTCGATATGTGCATGTGATTATATTGTTGTATTGACTAATGTATGTTACACTTATTGGGATTGCCGCGTGATCCTACCAGTACACTGTGGTTGTGTACTGATACTGCACTTGCTCTTTCTTTGTTGAGTACAGGGCATCTTCAGGTGGTTATTGATATACCTCAGCTAGGTGACTATTGAGCGTGACCGAATTCAAGGTGAGCCAGTTCTTTCAGGATGCCATGGATCTTTCTTGTTTAAGTCCACTCTTTTCAGACTCAGACTTTTATTTAAGGTGTTGTTTAGTTTTGGGGTTGTACCCCTTGTTCTTAGACTTGTCGTTAGTAGATATTTGGTACAATGACTTTCAGGTTCTAGGGGTTGTTCTTCCGCATTAGTTTGATTAGTTGTTTGTTAAAAGCCTTAGAGTTTATGGGGACTCCATTATATATGTATTACTAATCACTTCAAACATACCATTTTCCAATATCAATCATCATTAGATATGAACGAACTCATCACAAGTAGATACACAACACAATTCAATGGTCCTCTCATGGAACCCACACCCAAACTGTTAGTGCACCGGTTCATGGTACCCGATCTAATGTTTATGCTGAAACGTGGCAACCGATCCCATATTTATGCCGGAACGTGGCAACCGATCCAAGTTAGTTATGTCGGAACGTGGCAACTGATCCATTCAACACACCACAATCACAATCACAAGTATATCCTCAAGATCATACATTTAAGTCATGATTTCATGGTAACCATCATTCATCTATCTTATTTACAACAAGTGTGATCAATAATGCAACATTCATAAACATATATGTATCATAATGAAGCAAGAACAAACATACATCACACAATCATAGAATCACAACCATCACCTACCTCGAATCCAAGCTTGAATCCCCTAAAACACTTTAATATTCCTTTTCCGGATTTTTCCCGCTTGTTCATAGTCTAAAAACATACAATTAACACATGGATCAATAAACGAGGCCTAATTACCCAGATTATAATCAATATTATCAACCCTAGGTCAACCCAAGATCCCAATACCCAAATTAAGGTTGTTTCCACTATAGAATCTATAACAACCCCCCCCCCCCATTAATATTCACCCATTCTATTACGTTCTACGGATCGAAAAATGGATTCGGGGAGTGAAAAGCTTACCTTTAGCCTAAAAAAATATGAAAAATGAGTAGGAGTCGCCTGGGGTTCGTTCCTTAGCTCTAAAAATCGAAAAGTGCCAAATAAGGTCGTTTAAGGGTTTATTTACGACTTTAAGTCGTGTCAAACCCGCCACAGCGGCCCTAACCCCGCTGCAGTGGCCCCGCCAGAGCAACATTAATCCCGCTAAATCGGCTTGCACGGAACCAATGAGCTATTTAAAGAATTCCAAGACCCCTATTTCACAACACACCTCTAACCAACGATGATCAGAAAATACCCTTTACGCTAAGATCAATTCCGGGAGTTCTACTCGCCCGAATTCAATTCCGTAAAGTCGTACGGGTTCTTTAACGAGTTATGTAAATACTCATGTAATCAAAATCATAATTAAACTCAATCGGTTGTTACCAGATTTCCCTACACCTTAAAGACTCCTATTTTGTTCAAATCTAAACTGACTAGGAAATCCAAAGTTACTACTCAAAAGTTTTCTGGCCCCAATTCTTTCCCTATTGGCTTCTCTATAACGACGGGAATAGGTCGTTACAATAGATACCAATTTATCCATCACTCGTCCCTGAGTAACAAACTAGGAGAAAAAAGCTCAAGCAAGAATAGAGTAGTATATGAATCGTCTAATAACTGGGGATACTTGTCCCACATACTTTTTATATCGACTTTGGGCTGCTAGAAGCTTAGATTGGATACTTCTCACCTTACCGTGAACATCCTTCACCAAATCAACTCTCAAAGGTTTCACATCTTCAACCTCAAACCAACCAATTGAACACCTACACATGATCCTCTCACACAATGCCTCAATGAAGTCATCTCAATACTCGAGTGATAAATATTGTTGTATGTAAACTTAAATACAACAAAAGTGATTCCCAACAACCACCAAAGTTGATCGCACACACATCTACAACATGTTATCAAGGATATTGACACAATCATCCGGACGAATCCTTTAGAACTTAAGCATGATAAAATTCCAAGTCAGTACTTGCTACAAATAGAAGTGAACCTGAATCAACCAACACATACTCATAATACCCAAACAATAATAGTTCTTATCAACATCTCCATCTCACAACATAAATTTCCAAAATCTTGAGTTACAAAAATTTGGTCTTTATCCATCAGATACTCATTGAAGGATATTTCCTAGCATACAAACCCTCTAACAACACTATCGAAATGCTAGATTTAGCAATTGTGATTGTAGATTATCCTTAAGAACAATAGAATTGGATCCAGTGATCCCCCACATTCGACCACACATAATCGATACATGACCTCAACGTTTAGAGAAATATTAAGATTACTGGACAACCACAATTTCGCATGGTAGCTCTTCTATAAATTTTCATAAGCAGGGTGGTACATGTAGAACAACTAAAATACTTTAACAACTCCAAGACAACATCAATTATGTCATTCAAAATAATCAAATCTTCCCAATCTTCCCACTCAACCAAGAGAACATCGCAGGATTTGGTACCCCTAATCCACCACTAGGGATCCACCCACAAAAGTGAAAACACACTAGTGCATAGCTAGTGAATCATACTTAGGTACTTTAAAAATCAATAGTAGTGAACTTACGAGTCAACCCAGGTGTAAGTTGTCACGCCCCGAGAATACCCCCGAGAGGCGGACACGGGACCTAGGACCACAAGTGATCCCAAGCTAACCCTGCTGGCATGATCATGAGCATACTAAAGATAATAAACTGATGCGGAAGCTAAATCATAATTTAAAATGAAAAGATGGGAAATATCGATATACTATAACTGAGATAAATGATAACTAATGAGTTTAATACAAAGAAAATATTAACACAATACTAAGTTGAATCTAACTATGTCTGAAAATAGCCTCTAACTGACTAGAAATGCTGGGACAAGCCCTAGCTAAGTCTAGCAAAACTGAAACTAAAGGACTAAAAATACTGAAAGAAACTCATGACTATTGTCCTCGGAGAATGAGGACTCACCACTGATTCTGCTGAACTGGAGATCGGGAACCGATTTAAGCGTGATCTGGATGTTGAGAACCTG